>ML381794.1:51952-144436 GCA_005239525.1 Nicotiana knightiana
TTTCTTCTTCGCCTTTGTAAACATGTCTTCTTCAAACCAACCTCAAAGAGTAATAGATCTTGAAAGTTTAACGCCATCTTCTGCTCCGAATAGGAGACGGAGGGGTGGTAGACTTAGAAGTATAGGATCCACTCCTTCGAGGGGCTCCTCTTCTTCTCAGATAATTCCTCCTCCTTCCACTAGATCTCCTGTTTCTCCGAGATTTAGGGTTTCTCGGTCTTTGTCTAGAGGTATAGGCGAATGCCTTCGTGAGCCTGGAGTCGATGAAATTATCCCTACTGAGTTTGTTTTTGCTAGGGATAGTCAAGTTCTTGTAGATCAATCTTCTTCTCTTGATAGTGTTGAAAGATATCCAACCCTTATAATTGAGGGACAGATTTCCCTTGTTCGTAGGGAGTGCTTTTGGAGGTCTGACTTTCCTGTCTATATTCCGAATAGTAATCAAATAATAACGTCTTACAAGAAGGGATATTCTTTTGTTTATACGTATCCTTTAACTTTAGGGTTTAGACCTCCCATTGACCCAGTTATAATTGAATTTTGCCGCTTTTTCAATATCTGCTTAGGAGAAGTTGGCCCGCTTATGTGGCGAGTTGTCACATGTCTTAGGAGTTTGGCTTCTTTAGCCTCGGTTCCTTTTACCTTCAACCATCTTATTCACCTCTACTCTCCTACCTTATTTCGTGAAGGGGTTTTTACTCTGACTGCTAGAAGCAAAAGAGTGCTAGTAATCCCCTGAGATGATAAGGATAGGGGTTGGTACCTCTGTTATGTTGTTGTACCCACTGTTGGTTTAGTGGGTGAAGAAAATATTCCCTTCACTGAGAAGTGGAATCGCGCACGTGAGTATGCTTTAGCTCACATTTACCTTTTCTTGTTTTGACTTGAGATGTTTTATTAACACCATATCTGTTTTTTCTTCTCTCAGCAATCATGAATACTGTTGAGAATGTCTCCGATATTTGTGATTGGGTAGAAAAATTGTTGTCTGTTGCTCCTTCAGAAGAAAGATCTTGGAAGTACCTCACTGGGAGGTATGGTTGGCAAGTAAAGACCCACGGTAAGTGAAGCTCGTGTGCTTGCTTATTTCCTTACTCGAGTCTTTTTTTTTTGTCGTTTGAATTTTTTCCCTTTTAATATGGTTCTCTGCTCGTGGGGTGTCTGCTTCGTCTATCTCGAGGATGTCCTTGGATCAGGCCTAGGAAATTATTGTCGGTTCATCTTCCTCGAAGAGGAAGATTAGTGAGTCTCGTTCCGTAGAAGAAGAAGAAGAGGGTGATTTAGTGCACAGTCCACGGAGAAGGCAAATGGTTTTAGATGATGAGCTTACAGTCTTAACCTTGCCTTCCGTGTCAGTTATTGAGCCCCCTGTCCTTGATGATGTTTCTCATTCCCCTATTCACGAGGGTGTTGATCTTACTCCTAACGACGTCCCTTTGGCTGCTGTCTTTCCTTCTTTTTTGAGAGAAGCTGTTTTGTCTGTTCCTTTGGCTATTTCAACTTCTGTTGTTGCTTTGCCCGTAACTTCTTCAACTCTTCAACTCTCTGTGCCTGCTATTTTTCCCGTGGCTTCTCCAGCTCCTCAACCTTCCGCGCATGTTGTTGTTCCATCTCTGCCTGCTTCCATGCATTCCGTTAGGGAAGTAGGGTCTTCCAACAGAGAGATACGACAGGTGGTAATAGAGGTTCCAGCTGAGGGGAATCCTTTTTAAAAAATGGGTGAGGCCGAAGTGTGACTCAAGCGTTTTATAGGTCCCTCTGAGAAAGCAAAGATAGCCAGCCACGGTGCTCTTACATGGGCCAATGAGGTTGTGCATACTTCTTTGAAGGTATGATGCAAGTTATCCTCTTTCACTCTCGTATATGAAATTTACCATATCTGACTGGTTTATTTCTTGTAGATTAACCTTATAGGCATGGAGCTTATGAAAAGGATTTCAAACACGGACCAAGAGACAAGAGATTTGCAGGCCGATGTTGATAATTTGAGAGCACAATATGATAGCCTAGGGATTGACATGGATGCTTTAGAAGAGGAAAGGAGTACCTTAAAGCAGCAGATGAGACTCATGGCAGCAGAATTGGCAGTGGAGAGAGCTTCTTGCAGTCAGGCTGATAAGAGTGTTCTAGAGTCTTCGTTCGCGGAGCAGCTGTCCCATGCCTCAGAAGAGATTAGAGACTTGAAGAACTTGTTGGGGGCAGAAGGAGGAATACTCAGGCCAGCTCGTACAATCACTCACTCGTACTCAAGAAGATCTTCTTAGGGCTTTAGACAAAGCTCAAACTTTATAGGAGTCAATTATTCCATTAAGAGCTGCCCATGAAGCTGCGGAAGCGGAGAAGGATGGATTGAGAGCTAAGATTCAAGTATGGGCAAAGGATTATGAAGATTTGGAAGAGGTGGCTGTTGTCGATGTGAGCTGGGCGTATATGAATTCTCGCCTTGACACATTGATGGAAATGAGTCAAGAGGGTTTTGACCTTAGTGCTGAAATAGCCAAAACTAAGGAAGCCATGGAGAAGGCTCAACAAGGTCATAACCTCTCTTCACCTGATGGTGAGATTCCAGCCGCTCATGCCTCTTCATCCCCAGTTGCTCCCGCTCCTTCTGCCACTGAAGTCCACCCCTCTCTTGAAAAGATTTAGTTGGTTTATCCCTCTTTTTTTTTTCTTTGTATCAATTGGTGGTTACCCCCAGTCCCATCGGGGGTAAATTTGGATTTCTTTAAAGCCCCCAAATGACAACTTAGGGGCACCACAATGTATATAAAAATTTTATACGGGCTAAGTGTAAGTTAATACTTAGTCTTAGCCGTTTTAATATATAAATGTTAGTTCGACTTTTGTTGAGTTTCTGTTTCACTCTTTAAGTCTTTTGCATGTTTCATTTTTTGAGGTTTTAGTTTTACCTTCGAGTTTTGCATGGGAAATGCTTTAGACTACTCGTAACTTTTTGTAATAGGCACGGTGTCATATTAAATGTGTGCCTTTTTGTAATAGGCATAGTTTGTGTAAGAGGGCTCTTTATAATTGGCATGAAGAAGATGTCTCAACTTCATGATAATGCAATAGAGTGATAGGAATTTTACACATGTTTAAGAATGTTTCCAAGGAAAGTTTTTCTTGTTTGAACTGCCATGACATTTTATATGTGTTTGATTATCGTCTAAAACTCATGCTTGCAACTGTTTATGTTTAACAGATTTGATATACTCTTGTATTTCGTAATTGTTTTTCATAGGTAACAGTTTTTCGATATTAATACAAGGAAACAACTATTTTTTATTAGTAACAGTTTTTGTAAAGATTGGGGTTTTTACTCACAACTGTTTTGGAAACAGTTTTCTAATAAGTGCGAGGGAAATGATTTCTTCTTCGTAATTGTTTTTATTTGATAACAGTTTCTTGAACAAATACAAGGATTTAGATCTTTTCATCCATAACTGTTTTATTTGAGAACAGTTTTTTTTTGAATGAGTACATTGATGATGATCTTTTACCCCTAACTGTTTTTGTTACAACAGATTTGAATAAGTATAAAGATGTACATTGCTTTCTCGTGTCAAATATTTTGCCTTTCAACCTGAATATGTTCGAAGGTTTTTGCCTTTTGCATTAGGCTTTGTATTTGGGTGGCTCTTTTGATTTCTTTGATTCTACTCGTGTCACTTGTCTCGTTAGGTAGATGGGTCTTCAGGCTCGAGCTTTTGACTTTCTGATAGTTTTTTTTGCTTCGTCTTAGCCTTTCATACTGTATAGTCCCCCAAGTGTTTGAGCTTTGAAGAATGAAATCTCGAGCACTTGATTATTCATTCCTTGTGGTCCCTTTCCTGAAAAAGAAAAACATTCCGGACTCGAAGGTATATTGTTTTTTAGATGATGACTGCTTAACCCTTTTAAAACGTCCATCAAAAAGTGTAACCCTAGACCGGGAATTGTGCTATTTCCTCGCGTCTTTGCAGGTCTAATATCATCATCAGGTGATGGGTTGGCTTTGTGTCTATCATCTAAAAAAGTTAGTAAAATTTTTTAAATGTTCAAAATAAAATCGAACGTGTTATACCTGACGGGGTATTCTTTTCTTTTAGAAGTAATACTTCTTTAGATGGATGGTGTTCCAACTTGTTGGTAGAACTCTGTCGTCCATAGCTTCCAACTTATAGGCGCCTTTCTCAGCTATGCCTAGGATTTTGTAAGGTCCTTCCCAGTTTGGATTTAGCTTTCCTGCATCTTCTTCTTTCGTTGATTGAAAGAGTTTTTTGAGGAAGAAGTCCCCAATCTTAAAGTACATGAGATGAGCTTTACAGATTTAATAACACTCTATGATTTGTTTTTGAGCTGTCATCCGTATCAATTCTACTTCTCCCCGTGGTTCGAGCAGGTCCAGGTTGGTCCTTAATTTGCCGTCGTTTTCACCTTCCATGGTTGTTGAGAACCTTATGCTTGGTTCTCCAATCTCCACAGATATTAAGGCTTCTGAGCCATAAACAAGTGCGAACGGACTTTCTCCTATGGCTATCTTTGAAGTTGTTCTGTATGCCCATAGTACCGCTGGTAACTCATCAAGCCAGTTTCCTTTGGCTTTATCCAGCCGCTTCTTTAGATTGTTGATGATGACCTTATTCGTTGACTCAGCTTGACCATTATCCACGGGGTGGTACGACGTTGAAGTGATCCGCTTGATTTGCCAACTTTCAAAAAATTCTGTGATTTGCAAGCCTATGAATTGTGGGCCATTATCACACACGATTTCCTTTGGTATTCCAAAGTGGCATATTATGTTTCGCCATAAGAAGCTTTTAACTTCTTTTTCTCGCACTTGTTTAATGCTTCTGCCTCTACCCATTTTGTAAAATAGTCGATTAGCATGGGTAAAAACCGTACCTGTCCTTTAGCTGTGGGAAGAGGTCCTACTATGTCCATACCCCATTTCATGAAAGGCCATGGGGATATTATTGGATGTAGTAATTCTGCTAGTCGATGCATGTTATTGGCAAACCTTTGGCACCTATCGTATTTGGATACGAAGTTCTCGGCCTCTTCTTCCATCTTAGGCCAATAGTATCCAGCTCTGATTAGGGTTTTCACTAAGGATCTCACCCCTGAGTGATTTCCACAGTGTCCTTCGTGGACTTCTTTCATCACAAATTCCGTTTTATTAGGTCTGAGGCATTTTTCTAGGGGCCCCTTGAACATCTGGGGATAATGAGTTGCGAATGAGGCAGTACCGTGCAGCTTTGCGGCAAAGTGCTTGAGCTGTTTTCTTGTCTTCAGGTACGATGCCATTCTACAAAAAATTTAGGATTTCGTTTCTCCAATCCCATGTTAAATTATTGAAAGTTACCTCATTTCTATCCTGGTCGATAGCTAAATGGAATAGATGAACGACGAT
The DNA here is from genome assembly GCA_005239525.1 of Nicotiana knightiana. Lineage (NCBI taxonomy): Eukaryota > Viridiplantae > Streptophyta > Magnoliopsida > Solanales > Solanaceae > Nicotiana > Nicotiana knightiana. Next base: position 57,345 of record ML381794.1, read on the forward strand.
TGCATTGTCCTTGTTTGTTACTTCCGTGACTGCTGCGAGATTAGCTAGTGTATCTTCTTCTGCATTTTCCTCTCTAGGTATTTTTATTACCTTCCATGTTTTGAATTGTCTCACGAGCTCTCGTGCTTTTTCAAGATACTGTTGCATTCTAGTTTCTCGAGCTATGTAAGTCCCCTGTATCTGATTTACTACCAGTTGGGAGTCGCTATTGATCATAATTTGCTCGATTGAGAGCTCCCGTGCGAGTTCAAGCCCTGCAATAATAGCTTCATACTCTGCTTCATTGTTAGTTATAGGATAACACTTCATAGCTTGCCGTGTCTTTTCACCCGTGGGTGATATCAAGACTATGACTAAGCCGACGCCTTTTATATTTGAAGAACCATCGGTGAATAAGGTCCATAGGCCTGGATTAACACCATTAAAGAGTTGTAACTCTTTTTCTACTTCAGATACAATGATATTACTAAAATCAGCAACAAAATCAGCTAGTATTTGAGACTTAATTGCAGTCATAGGCTGATAAATTATTTCATGCTCACTTAATTCTATGGCCCACTTGGCTAATCTTCCTGACAATTCCTGTTTATGCAGAATATTTCTTAAAGGATATGAGGTCACAAGAGTGATTGGGTGGCATTGAAAATAGGGTCGTAATTTTCTAGATGCCATTATTAAAGCTAAGGCTAACTTTTCCAGATGTGGATATCTAGTCTCAGCATCTAGCAAAGTTTTACTTACATAATAGACAGGTGATTGTTTACCTTTTTCTTCTCTTACCAATACTGCACTTACAGCAATTTCTGAGACAACCAGGTAGATGTACAATCTTCCCACTTCTTTTGGCTTTGAAAGCGGTGGTGGTTTCGATAGATAAATCTTCATATTCTTGAGGGCTTGCTGACATTCTTCAGTCCATTCGAACTGATTCTGCTTTTTGAGAACTGAGAAGAATTTAAAACTTTTTTCGGAAGATTTAGAAATAAACCTACCCAAAGCTGCTATTCTCCCTGTCAGTCTTTGAACTTCCTTTTTATTTGTTAAAATATCAGGTATTTCCTCTATAGCTTTAATTTGAGCGAGATTTACNTAGTCACTAACCTTTGATAAGTGGCTCCAACATTTTTTAAGCCAAAAGGCATAACTTTATAACAGTAAGTCCCCTGATGGTAATGAAGGAAGTTTTTTCCTCATCTGAGAGATTCATTTTAATCTGATTATAACCAGAATATGCATCTAAGAAGCTCAATAATTCATGACATGTTGCGACATCAATCATTTGATCTATATGTGGCAATGGGAATGAATCTTTGGGCATGCTTTATTCAAGTCAGTATAATCTACGAATACTCTCCATTTGCCATTCTTTTTAGGTACTACCATGGTGTTTTCTAGCCAGTTAGGGTACGTTACCTCTCGTATCGAACCAATCTTCAAGAGTTTCACTACCTCTTCTTCGATCACTTGGTTATTGAATGGTCCTTGCTTTCTTTTCTTCTGCTTAACAGGTACGAAGGATAAATCTTCATTTAGTTTATGAGTCATCACTTCTAGTGGGATACCTGTCATATCTGAGTGGGACCACGCAAAGCAGTCTACGTTAGCCTTTAAATAATCAATTAACTTACCTCTTCGAGCGGGGCTTAGCCTCGTGCCTATATACACTTTCTGCTCAGGCTTTTGTTCAGATAACAGAACAGCTACGAACTCCTCCATATTTATTTTGATGTGCTCATCCTCCTCCGGTTCACGAATGACATCCGGTCTGGAATCTGTATCCGTGTGGTATAGTATACCTTCCGTGGTAACTTGATTTTCCTTCTCGTAAGTATTTTCTTTCGTACCTATTTCAGCAATAATACTTTCCGTACCTATTTGGGTAGTAATTTCTTCCATGCCTGTTTGGGCTGTATTACCTGCTTGGGAGATTCCCTTATCTCGTAATTCTTCCACCTCTATTTTCTTGTTGTAATGTACCACCGAGTTATATTTCTTGCGGTCTGCTGATCTTCTTTGATTTGTTGAATCCCCCATTCAGAGGGGAATTTAATTATCTGATGTAAAGTGGAGGGTATCGCTTTCATGTCGTGGATCCATGGCCTTCTAATGATCATGTTATAAGCCATGTCAATATCGATGATTTGGAACCTGGCACTTTTGATCACCCCCCAACATAAGTGCTAAGCTCAATTTCTCTTTTTGTTATAACCGTAGAGTTATCAAATCCTGATATGGCTCGTGCTTTTGGGATTACTTGATTCCCCAGTAGCATTTCTTCCACGACTCTTAGCAAAATGATATTGACTGAACTGCCTGGATCAATCAACACTCTTTTTACGTTAGTGTCATGAATAAGTAAAGATATTACCAGAGCATCGTTGTGCGGAAGCATTAATCCGCTGATATCTGCATCATCGAAGGTTATATCGTCTTCTCCACGAGCCCGTTTCCCATGTGTAATTGTGAACTTTGTGGTTGTTTTGCAAATCACTCCGTTTACTTCTTCACCCCCGTGTATTACGTTAACGGTTCGTTTTGGAGAAGGAGGCTTTGGGGGCTCCTGCCTGTTCCTCATATATGCCTGTTTACCTTTATCACTAAACAATTCTGTTAAATAGCCCTGTTTTAACAAATTTTCTACTTCACCTTGTAAAAATCTGCAATCCGCAGTTTTGTGCCCATGATCGTTGTGAAATTCACACCAGTGATCTGGGTTTCTTCTACTTGGATTTGACCGCATCTCTTTGGGCCACTTAACCTTGTCTCCCATGTTCCTCAATATTGAGTCAAGTTCAGTAGTACTTACACTAAAGGTATGATCCCCAATTTGAGTTCTACCTCTAGGTCGTTCATCTCGATCTTTTCTGGATCTAGACGAGGATGATACTACGTCTCTTCCTTGTGGTCTATAGTCCGACCTAGTGTTTTCGAACCTAGGGCGGATATCGCGTCCCGAGGGTCCTAAGTAAGGGTCGTACCTGTTTTTACCTAATCTTCTATCTGATTCAGGACGTCTGGATCTGGAATGATCTTCATCTCTCGAATGAGCAATGAAAAATTTGAGGAAGTTTTGTATTTTTGAACTTTCAAGAAATATGTATGTTCCTACTTATTCTTTCGTATGTTTACACCAGTATGAAGTTGAGACGTCTTCTTCATTAAGTGTCGTTTTAAAAGAGCCCTCTTTTATAAAAAAACTCATGCTTATTCAGAAAGTCACAGAGTATTAAAGCATTTTTAAATGCAAAATAAAGGAGTAAAACAGAAACTCAAAATAAAATATTATAAGAGTAGAAAAAATTCAAAATGTAATATTATATAAACTTGGTTAAAACTAAGTATAAACTTATTTCAAACCTAAGTATTTTGATACTAAACCCCAAAACAGACCAGGGGTAAAACTTTCCAACCATTCCACCAATAAAAAAACTCAACAAATTTTCCAAACATACTTTCACTATGGGGCAGGTTCTAAACCAGTACTATCAGGAGGATTCAAGATGGCATCATCATCAGCAGCAGAAGGTTCGACTTGAGCAGAAGAGGTTTGAACATCAGCTTCACCAGGAGCATGTCCATCACCCTCGGGAATGCAGACCTCAGGTGAATAAAAGTTTTGACTCTGCTGAGTTTTCTCAATGGTTTCCTTAGTTTTCGCAATCTCAATATCCAAGTCAAAGCCTTCCTGGCTTGCCTCTATTAAAGTCTCGAGGCGCGTGTTCAAAAAAGCCCAGCTTACATCAATAGTAGCTTTATCCTCAAGGGCTTCATAATCCCTCTCCCATTTCTCAATTTCGGCTTTCAAATCTTCCTTTTCAGTCAAAGCCGCATCGTAAGAAGCTTGTAGAGGCGAGTGATCTCTCTAAGAACTGAACCTTGCTAGAAGACACACAGAGATCTTCTTGAGTTTGGGTGAGCGTTTGACAAGCTCTCCAGCATAGACTTCCTTTTGGTTAAGCAGTTCTTTCAAACCCCTAATTTCCTCAATGGCTTTGGAAAGCTGCTCGGCAAATGAAGACTCGAGAAGATCTTTATCCTTGCCCACTTGACTGGAATAGGCTTTCTCAATTGCCAACTCTACTGCTATCACCTTCACTTGTTGTTCCAAGGAACATTTCTCCTCATCTAAAACTTCTTTTTTAAGACGAAGGCCTTCAAACTGTTCTTTCCAGTTGTCCGATTCGGTGCGATAGTCGTTCATTAACTGCTCAGTATGGACAATCCTCTTCATCAGCTTCGTGCCAATTAGGTTTATCTACACAAGAAAAGGGAAAAGTGATTATCAAACAAAGATAAAAAGAAAATCACAAGCAAAGTAAAAAGCTAAGGCTTATACCTTTAAAGATGAATGGACAATATCATTCATCCATGTTAAAGAACGGTCGCTTTCCAATTTGGACTTCTCAACTGGGCCAATCAACGGTTTCAGCCATATATCAGCTTGACCAGATTTCTTCAGAAGATTACCATCCTCGGGGACTTCAATGTAACTTTTTTCATCATCCTACTGTTACTGGAAGAACCAAATTCAATATGTGAAGTGGTAACAATATGGACAGTTGAGGGAGTCAAAACAGCCACGGGTGGAGCAGTGGTAGCAACAACAGGTGCGGGAAACTGAGAATCAACAGGAGTAGATACCGGAAAGGAGGCAAGAGGCTCTTCCTCAGAAACTAAGCCAAAGTCTTCACTATCAAACCCATGGGAAAATAACTGTTTTGTAGAGTCACGGGGTGCAACAGTTATCTCTTCATCGGAGCTCACTAAAGTGGTACTTTCGGGCTCATGCAAGGGAACTGAACTTGGAGGAGGAGTGACTTCATCATCCGAAATGACACATCTCCTAGCCCGAGGATTACGTGCTAACGAGCCCTCCTCTTATTCCTCTTCACCCTCGGAACCATGAGCTCTTTCAGCTTTTCTCTTTGATGAGGAACTCAAAATCATCTCTTGAGTCATGGATAGATAAAGTCTCAATACAACAATAGACGTGGTACTAACACCCCGAATGGGAAACCCTAACATAAGAAGAAGTTAGTAGATTTTCAAATAAATATGAAATCAAGGTAGAAAATTGAAGGGAAAGGTACCATGAGTCTTCACTTTCCAACCAAACCTATGAGAAAGGTACTTCCAAGACCTTCCTTTCATAGGAGAAACAGTCAACAATTTTTCTACCCCACGAAAGTCTGCAATTTCGTCAACAGCTTCCATGGTTGCTGAAAAGAAAAAAAAAAAGAAAAGCCACGAGATTGTAAGTTCTTTTTTCTTTAATAAAAAAAAAAGAGAATCTGAAAAGGAACTTACGTGCAAAGTTCCATTTTCTGGAAAAGGTAAGTTCTCTTCACCCACTAAGCCGTTTGCGGGAGCAGCAACAAAACGGGCATACCAACCACGATTCTTGTCATCTTTAGGGCTAACCAAAACCCTTTTAATCCTTTCCACGAGAGTAAATACCCCATAACGAAACAACTTGAGGGAATAAGATGAATCAATTGATAAAAGGTAAAGGGTAAAGAAGCCAAATTAGACAAGTATCTTAAACATGCCACAACTCTCCATACGATAGGACCAATTTGTCCTAAGCAAACGTTAAAGAAATGGAAAAATTCTATGATGATTGGTTCAATAGGTGGTCTGAAGCCTAATGTAAAAGGATATGTGTAAACAAAAGAATAACCAGCTTTGTACAAAGTGATCCTTTGATTTGCGTTAGGAACTAAAACTGGAAAATCAAATTTCCTATGACACTATCTTCAACAACAACAACAACAACCCAGTAAAATCCCACCAGTGGGCTCTAGGGAGGGTAGAATGTACGCGAACCTTACCCCTACCCCAGAGGGGTTAGAGAGGCTGTTTCCGGGAGACCCTCGGCTCATAGACAATAGATCTGTAACAACAAAACCCGAAAAATAATATCAGCAACGTGAGAGACAACAAATAAATGGAAAAGCAATAACACAAATATTATGCAAAAGTGTGAAACACAACATAAATCACTAGCATTGCTAGACAAAACACTATCATACTCGTCGGTACAAAGAAGGAAATCGTGACAAAGAAGAAAACCGCTCGACTACCCTTTAACTTACAACCTTAATGCTCGACCTCCACACCTTCATATCAAGAGCCATGTCCTCGGAAATTTGGAGCCGCGCCATGTCCTTTCTGATCACCTCACCCCAATACTTCTTAGGCCGCCCTCTACCTCTTCTTGTACCTGCCAAAGACAATCACTAACACCTCCTAACGGGGGCATCTAGGCTTCTCCTCTACACATGTCCAAACCATCTAACTTGCGCTTCCCGCATCTTGTCATCCACCGGAGCCACGCCCACCCTCTCTCGAATTTCTTCATTCCTAATCTTATCCAGTCTAGTGTGCCCGCACATCCATCTCAATATCCTCATTTCTGCTACTTTCATCTTCTGGATATGTGAATTCTTGACTGGCCAACACTCAGCCCCATACAACATGGACGGTCTAACCACCGCTCTATAGAACTTACTTTTGAGTTGCGGTGGAACATTCTTGTCATACAGGACTCCAGACGCTAACCTCCATTTCATCCACCCCATCCCAATACGGTGCGTAACATCCCCGTCAATCTCCCATCTCCCTGGATAATTGACCCTAAGTACTTAAAACTTTCTCTCTTGAGGATGACCTGTGAGTCAAGCCTGACTTCCACATTCGCTTCCCCCATCACGTCGCTGAACTTACATTCCACATATTCCGTCTTAGTCCTACTCAACTTGAAACTTTAAAACTCCAGGGCCTGCCTCCATACCTTGAGTCTCTCATTAATGTTGCCTCGCGTCTCATCAATCATAACTATATCATCAGCGAACAACATACACCATGGAACCTCTCCTTGGATATGGTGTGTCAGTGCGTCCATCGCCAGGGAAAATAAGAACGGGTTGAGCGCAGATCCTTGGTGTAACCCCATAACCACCGGGAAAGTCTCTGAGTCACCTCCCACAGTCCTAACCCGAGTCATAGATCTATCATACATATCCTTTATCGCCCTAATGTAATCCACCGGCACACCTTTCACCTCCAAACACCTCCAAAGGACGTCCCTGGGGACCTTGTCATACGCCTTCTCTAGGTCAATAAACACCATATGCACATCCCTCTTCCTATCCCTGTATTTTTCCACCAACCTCCTGATAAGGTGGATAGATTCCATTGTAGAACGACCCGGCATGAACCCAAACTGGTTTTCCGATATAGACACCGCCCTCCTTATCCTCCCTTCCACCACCCTCTCCCAAACTTTCTTGGTATGACTTAGTAACTTTATACCCTTATAGTTGTTACAATTCTGGATATCACCTTTGTTCTTGTACACTGGAACCATTATACTCCACCGCCACTCATCAGGCATCCTCTTCGTCCTGAAGATAACATTAAACAACCCAATCATCCACTCCAAGCCTGCTCTACCCGCATATCTCCAAAACTCTACTGGAATCTCGTCTGGACTGGTCACTTTGCCCCGACTCATCTTATCCATCGCACCCACGACCTCCTTAACCTTAATGCGCCTATAATACCTAAAGTCGCAGTGACTATCGGAGTGCCCCAAGTGACCTAACACGATGTTTCTATCCCCTTTTCATTCAGAAGTATATGAAAGTACGATTGCAATCTTTGCCTAATTTGGGCCTCTTCCATCAATACTCGACCGACCTCGTCTTTGATGCACCTCACTTGATCCAGGTCGCGAGCCTTTTCTCTCTCACTTTGGCCAACCGAAATAACTTCTTGTGCCCACCTATGCCCCTAAGTTCCTCATACAGCCGACCAAATGCAGCAGTCTTAGCCTCTGTGATCGCTAATTTCGCCTCCTTCCTAGAATCCTTATATCTTTCTCTGTTCGCTCTCCTCTAATCCTCGTCGGTGCTCTCTACTAACTTAATGTAAGCCGCTTTCTTGGCTTCCACTTTACCTTGGATCACGTCATTCCACCACCAGTCGCCTCGATGCCCGCCATAGTAACCTTTCAAAACTCCCAACACCTCTCTTGCTGCCTCCCTTATACAGTCCGACGTCGCCGTTCACATAGTGCTAGCGTCCCCACCACTCTTCAAGGCACCCATAGTGGTCAGCTGCCCCTCCAACTCCCGCGCATTATCTGTAGACAAAGTTCTCATCTGATCCTAGACTGGCCCCATACAAACATCTTCTTCCTCTTCATCAAGATACCGACGTCCATCACCAGGAGTCTATGTTGAGTTGCGAGGTTCTCACTTGGGATCACTTTGCAATCCTCGCACAACCGCCTATCACACCTCCTGATGAGGATATAGTAAATCTGAGTCTTAGCCACCATACTCCGGGAAGTAACCAAATGTTCCTCCCTCTTCGGAAACATAGAGTTCACGATCACTAACTCAAAAGCTCTAGCGAAATCCAACAGTGAGGTACCACCCCCGTTCCTATCACCAAAGCCGAAGCCACCGTGCACCTCACCATGGCCACCAGCAGATGACCCAATATGACCATTGAAATCTCCTCCTATGAATAGATTCTCCGTAGGCAGAATACCTCACACCACCTCATCCAACACCTCCCAGAATTGCCTTTTAACCTCCTCATCTAAGCCCGTTTACGACGCGTAAGCGCTAATGACATTTAGAGTGCTCCATCCAACTACTACCTTAATCATCATCAATTTGTCATTCACCCGTCTAACCTCTACCACCGACTCCCTAAGCTCCGTATCAAACCCAAATACCCAAATACCCAACTTGAAAACTGATTAAATCAAACCCAAATACCCAACTCAAGAACAGATACAATTTCAGGTTAATTTATAAAGTAATTTCAAAAGTTTATGAGGAGCAAATTCTTCCTTTTAACGTTCTGCCAGAAAAATCAAACTTTAATTCTTTTTAACGATAGGGGAAGTGATGGAAATAACACTACTAAATATTTTTAGAAGAGATTAATTACAGAGTCAGTTTGTCCGTTGGACTATTCTCCGGGGAGGTTTTCGGCTATATCCGGCAACGACGATGTTATTTTTTCCGACAACGTTGACGGGAGTTTTTCAAGTGACGATCAGTTGTTTTCTTGAATTAAAAACAGAAGATTCACCCAGTTTCAGTATTCAAGAACACTGCTTGAATACTGATAAAATCAAACCCAAGTCCCAATTCAAGAACAGATGCAATTTCAGGGTAATTTATAAAGTAATTTCAAAAACTATTTCAGAGTAAGTTGGTTACAAAATTGAACAGCTATTTCTTTAAGAAGCAGATTAGCTGAACAACGTAACTCAGGTGGTGGAGGAGGCGGAGAGACGATAGTTGAGGTGGCGGGTGGTGTGAGAGAGAGAGAATCCAATGACACTCTCTTTGCACAAGAGAAATCAAACCCTCAGTCATAGAAGTAACTTGGTTTCTAATTGATTCACGATCAGTAAAGAAGGAATTTTCAGCAGGGATAATTTCACCAACAGTGGGTTCTCGAAGAGGTTCACTTGAATCCCTATTTCTGGCAGAGGATCTATGAGAAGAAGAAGCCCTAGTTCTAGAAGACGAAGGGGTAGCAACACTGGGCTGAGAAGCAGAACCACGAATAGATACAGATCCTAAGCTACGTAATCTTCCGCCTCTTCTACTCCTGACAGGAGCAGATGAAGGGGGAAGTTCATCTACTATTACTACTCTACGAGGATCAGGGTTTGGTGAAGACATGGTTGTATAAGAAATTAATACGTGCTGATGAACAAAAACTATTATGGAAGAAGAATATTGTAGATTGAAGGTTTTCGTGAAAGCAAAGGCATATGAGGCATTTATAAAAAGAAGCAATCGTCATGTAAAGGGAGTCATGATGGAAACGTCATAATGAAACAGTCACTTCATGAATGACGCAGTTGCAAAAAAGCCCTAAAAACCGCCGAAAAGTTGCAGACCCAATGAATGAATGCCACATGGCATATGCATTAAATAGAAGTGACATACGACGCGTTGGTTCTGAAGAAGACACAATGATACATGAGAAACGGCAGCAAAAAGTTGCCGCCATAAATGTGATCCACTTCCCAAATATTAAATTGTTGAATAATTGGGAAGTGGGGGACTCTCTGTATTGGTAAAAATAAATATTACACGTGGAATATTTATTTTATGGTTGACATGGCAAGACACGTGGATCATTAAGAAAGTGACAGCTGGAGAGTTGCCTTAAAAGATGCACGAGTCGTAATAGGTACGAGCAAATCACTCACGAGACGAAAGGGGTACGGTCGTTCGAGCCTGAATTGCTAAGTGAAGAGACACTGGCAGGATGAATCAAGACAATAAAGAGGGAAGATTCACGAATCTTCAATTAATGAAGATGAAGGATCCGAAACATTACAGAATTTTCACGAACAATTATGATTGCCAATTATAACATCTCATTAATGTCATTAATGCTCATAACGATTCGGTCATAAAAGAGAAGAAACATTGTACTTGTATATTCCTATACAAGGGAAGGAGATTTCACTTGTAAGGACACGTTCTGATTATTATTGAAATACAATTACTTTCTTTTGCTTTCAATTGATTACTTTGCTGTTTCTTATACTAATTTCCTTTCTTATAATTGAGAGAATACGGAATTTCTTGGTTATAAGTAGCCCGAGTACTTCTAAAAATAAACTTTGACTGAGAATATATTTCTTTGGTTAAACACACTTGTTTCTCACTGGTTGTATAAAGATTTCTCTAAATGTTTTTAACGTCGTTATAACCACTCACTACCGTCTTAAAAAATTGGATTGAATGCTCAAATTATTTCATAATATATAGCTAACACGGAAAATTGCAGATCACATCAAGAACACAATCATTGTTGATTGAAGGTCAAGGAGGAACCATGATTGATAGATATTTACACAAGACAAGTCCAATATTTTCTCATTTCAAGTCCCTTCCGCAGTATAATCCCAATCCCACACAGTGGAGTATGGGGAAGTTGGCCATACGAATAGTTCATATTCTCTCAATTAAGTTCGGCAGGACAATTGTTTCATCTCTTTCCACCTTCACGTTAATGAAGCTGGTAGCTAAAATTGCAGCGATGAGCGACAAATGCTAATTGTCTGTCCTCTTCTGGAAACGTAAATCATTGACGTATAGATAGTAGCAATTTACAATGTTACTGCTGTATACATAGAAACTATGATTCCAAATTCATGCATATTTTCTCTGTGTAAACCTTGGAATGGATCAATGCTACAAAAACTAGCAAGTTTCGTTCTTGATAATTGAAAGTGCTTGGTTAACCCTATTGACAAATTCTAACTTATTCGGCATTTTGTATTAAAAACTTGCATCCTCTGTTGTTGGTCTCCTCAAGAAATAACGCAGGCTATTTGCAAGAACCTGCAAAGGTTTAAGATTGAAATTTGTCAAATAATTTTCTTCAAGCTACCAATGTCTAATAAATCAAATTACATATTGGTTCCACCGTCGTCAGTTACCTGTTGAAGGGGCTTGATCAGAGCTTTGCCCTTGTAGCTGACATGGAATTTTGCCTTAGCTAGCAATCCCTGCATCAAGATGAAGTTTTGACTCATTGCTAAGCTACTGCTGCGGCTACTTATTAGTTGACACAACTACCACCTAAACAGTTTATTAGTAAATGATTTGGAAAACCTGTAGTATTCTTACCTCAGTATCGAATTCTCCAGATTCGACATCAATGTTTATGTCAGTAATGATCTTGACAAGATCAACTATCAAACCAGGTCTGTCTGCTGTCTCTACACAGAGTAAGCTGCAAAATAGACGCATTTCAACTTGTCACGTAATGGATCACTAAATGTGGTTGAATATTGAGTCCAGCAGTCCATGAATTGGCCTATACTGATAAAATACCCAATAAAAGGATGTATACGCTACCTGCGTTCAGGACCATCATCATAGACATGGATATGGGTCGCTATGTCCAAGTCAATCTGAATATTTTCACCACAAACAACAAAATAAGATTTAAGTTAAGTAAATCAACCCTTGGTTTCTGAATCAGATTTGTACTAGAAAGAAAACTATCAGTCATTACAGTGATGCAAAGACGATCAGGAACCTAGCACATAAAATCAACCCCCCCCACCTCCCCCAAGAAAAAAATGCACACATTGACACAGGTATGATGTACAAATAACCAATATAGATGTGCCTATTCGTGCAATGGTGTTTGCACATATTCAAGATGTGGACAGCATATAGAAGCAATTAGCAACCTTCTGAAACGGTTGAAAAACACCGAAAGCTTCCCCCATAGCTAACATGGAGCTAGATTCCTGCACCAGAAAATATGCAGTAAGAAGCAGCTATATATGAATCCCTCAGGAGATACTGGATCAAGCAACTGATGCTCAAGAACTTTATTGAAGTTTCTACCGGGTGGTATTCCATCATATTATTGATGATCGTCAAACGAATTGCTTCAAGAAGCTCTGGATCATCGACCTTTCTACCCGTAGAACTGGAATGAGCCCCAATAACGAAACAATCAGAATTTCAATCAGGGAACTAAAGCCGTTAGACACATAATAAAAGATCCATTTGAAAGTGTTTTCATATATCTGGTGATTGATAGATTGCAAGGACTAAGCACGCACAAGAGGAATAGAATAGCTAATCCACAACATGAACTTACGCTTTTGTGATGGCGAATTTGTTATGCTTCCCAGATGAATCAAGACAGACATTAGCCTTGACAACATTCAGTCCAAGATTTTTTAGTGCATTCATCTGAAATGCATTAGGCAAATCAAGACCAGCAAAAGCAGTTAACACTCGAATCGTAAGAGAATGGATTCTTACCGTGTCAAGAAGCGCTCCAAGGCGATCCCCAAATGTAACCTCAACGACCGTTGCATCTGGATCAGAATCCAGATCAATTATGACTTTGGGTGTCGGAACTGCAGCAGTCACTTGTGAACTTCCATCCTGCTTGTCCGGTTTCATAAATCAAAAACAAATATCTCGATTTCAGAACAAATAATAAAATGGAACAATTATTTCAATCAGTTAGTATGTTAGATACCTCCACAGCAGAAGCTGAGGATGCTTTTGGAATAAGTGTACTCCCAGCAAAAGCTAATCTGACAGGACAAAGCAGTTGATTTCAATTGTTGGCTATCTAAAATAATGAAGTTGAGGGGGTCGGGAGATAAATTCAAATATTCAAGTTCTGAAAATTGTCCTTTCCTAATTGACCAATTGATCACAAAATTAGCCAGTGTTTGAGGTAAAACCAACTACAGAATTAACTTCCTTAACATCAATCAAAGAGTAAAGCATTTATCCAGCTCCATTTCAAATCTTGTGGTTAGGTTATAGATTATTAGTTGCAGCCTCGCAAATGTACTACTATAAAACATAAAAATTAGGGAGAAAATAAGATTTCAAAATTACAATTAGAGAAGCTAATTAGTATTCCACAATTAATGCCAAGCACCATGACCAAAGTAAGAAAAACCAATTAGTTTAGACGACAAAAATGCATTCCATTTATAGAAATGCAAATCATATCAAAACAATATGCAACTAAATAACCAAATTAAAACAAAATGTAAAAGGCAGGAGCTTTACCTCTTGGGGTTAATGCACAGTCTCTGGGCTGGATTCAAAGCTAAAGAGCCACTGAAAAAACCTGGACTTAAAATGGGTTGCTTCTCTATAACTTTTAAACTAGTGCACATCCCACAAGAAACCATAGCCACAGCCATTTCAGTTCAATAATATCAAGAAAGAACACAGCTTTTTTAAAGAAGAAGAAATACACTGTACTAGAAAATATAAACTTTTATCCGGAATATTTGTGAAATATATTAGTAATAGAGAGGAAGGAACGAAATGAAATCAAGAAAATGAAGCTATGAGGTTGATAGTTGTTCTAGTAATATCCGCCATTCTGATGGGAAACAACCTAAGCAGCTAAGCTGTCTTTATAGTATTTATATTTCAACAACTTGACAGGTACAATTTTGTGGTCCTCTTTATGTCTTTGTTTATGCAGCTGTGCCTAACAAATCACTCTATTTTATCTTTAGATTTAATTCACATGACGGTAAATTGTAGGAAAAATTACGAGACATATCAAATATATATAGTATTTGTCACTCTTAGTTCTACTTTCAGAAAGTTACTATTCTTAGTTATATTTAAATTTTATAGCAAATTCACCTGTAGCACTGATGAATTATTTTGAACCGAAACAAAATAGCAACAAGCATTTGCTGCCTAGTTGGGTTAGAGCGCCAGCTTAGTAAGCTGAAGTCTTCATTTCGACTCTCAACAAGAATATTCTCTAAATACAAGTGATACAAGCCGGTAACAATTGAACAATAGCTATGAATGGTATTTAGACAAATTATAATTACGTAAGGTAATTAAGTTCTAAATTGTTATGCTTTGTGAAAATTCTTCTAAATAATACTACAGTTACACCTCTCTATAACAACATCCTTATGTAACAACACTTCACTATAAAAGTAAAGCTTTTCCCGAACCAACTTTTATGTTATGTTATAAAATATATTCTCTATAACAGCACTTCGTTATAACATGTAAAAATATTCGAAACAAACGAGGTTGTTATAAAGAGGTTTGACTGTATCAACGTATCTTAATCTATTGTAACGCATTATTTGTTTCATTTTTAAAGTCATTAATCTCATTTATTAAGAACATTTACTTGTAATTATCCCTTAACTAACCAGGAATACAATCCAGCTATCTTTTCTTTTTTTTTTTGAAAACAGGAAATATTATATATAACGCAATTAAGGGCTATTACATAAGAGGGACCCTCATCGGACCAGGATCTAGATTAGATAGAGAACTACTGGTTGCTAGGCTAGTGACTGCTAAACTAGTAGAGGCATGGGAATCCAACAGTGCTAAATTATTTGACACGTTGACATTACTACTTATAGTTCTAGTAGTAGTAGTGCCATTGGAATCTGGTAGAACTAGGTCCTACAGTGCTTCTGGCATTTGTAAGAGGATAGTTGAGTAGTTAACATTAGCTTGGGTGGATGCATGCTTCACTAGTTCATGCGCCACTTGATGTAGATGTGTTGGATTCCCCAACTTCTTCATCCAGTACCTGCATTCAGAGATAATGTTGTTATGAGGATTATAAATGTCTGATTCCAGGAGGTGGATGATATTTATCGCATCTGTCTCAATTACTAACTGTATCCAATTATTCTCCATTGCTAGTTGTAGGCCATGTTTTAAGGCCTGAAGCTCCAAAACAAAAGAAGCTTTGCTAAATCCAAGAATCCATTCTCCTTGGGAGTTTCTGAAAATTCCTCCAAAACCACCTCTCCTATGTTTATTGAGGTAAGTTTTTGTAGGGAGTCTGTTGTGCATGCATTGCCATAAGAAATACTTTATTTTTGTTGAGGATATTAAGCTGCCAGATCCAATCAAAGGAGGAGCAATTTGTTACATTGCAATTGGGATGGAGAAGGGATATTGTTGATTTTGTGAAAAATAATCCATCAGAGGTTAAGAACCGAAATGCAGATATCTATTGAGTTATTATTGAGGGTCACTACTAGAAAACTGGGTAAATCCGTCCAAAGAATACCGATCGAAGTAGGTCGGAAAAAATCCGACCAAAATCAATCGAAAATTAAGGAAGTTGGTCGCAAAAGTCAAATAAAATATTTCTGACAACGGAAATAGTGATCCCACAGCAAAAAAAATAAAAATTCTGACCGATTTCGATCGAAAATTAGTCAATATTTGACCAATACTTGGTCATAAGTGTATATAATCTGGAAAAATAATTTTTTATTAAAATTTTTCAAAATTTCCGACCGATTACGATTGGAATATTTGAAATTATAATTTCAGGCACAAGGAAAATGGGTTTTAATATAATAAAAATTATATATATTTAATTTACCAACGGGAATAAGTTATAATCAAATATTTTCGATCGACTTCGGTCGAAAAAATAATTTTAAAATAATTTAAAAAATAAATTTAATAATATTAATGGCCGAAGTCGGTCGGTTTTTGTCAACCTTTATATAAGAAATCTATGTGTTTTTTTAATTACTTAATATTTTATATATATATATATATATATATATATATATATATATATATATATATATATATATATAGATATAGCTTATAGCCTATATACCAATTACTTAACCAACGTACGATATATTTAATTCCGGTTAGTTAATATATATTTTTATATAAAACAATTAATGTGTTATTTAAGGATTATAAATGAAATTTTAGAAAAAATAACTAAGCATATTTTTACATTAAAATGTAGTCATAATTTAATTCACTTGAAATAATTTTTTATTGATTTATGGAATCCTTATTTAATGCACTCTCTTTTTCATAAAAAAGAAACAAACAAACAATAATAAAATGGATAGATTAGTAAATAAATATTCCATGGGAAGAGAAGTAGTGGGGTTTTCTATGGGAAAATAATTTTTATTATAGTTTTTCTAAAATTCCAACAGATTTCGGTCGGAATTCGTGTCCCACATCGGCTGAAATGGGAAATAATATTTTATTAAAAGTGTTCAAAAATTCCGACCGACTTCGGTTGGAAATTGAGAAATACTCTTGTCCCATTTCGGCGGAAAGATGTGAGCTTTTCCATCTTATAAGTTAAGCTTTGATGCATAGAGTCTAACATATGTGGACTAACAAAAAGTAAGCAAATATAGGAAGGGTTGTAGTTAGTGCTTAGTAATAAGATTTAATATTCTATATTTAGAATGAGAATTCAATAAAATAATAATGATAATATATATTAGTACAAATTAGTAATATAGTAATAAGATATAATATTGTGGTGCTATGATATCCCGAGTTGGAGAGTATACATGCGATACAATATATATCTGGAAGATTTCTAAAATTATTATATATTTAAAATTCCAACCGTTTTTGATCGGCATTTAAAAAAATAATAATAATAATTAATTCTGACCGATTTCGGTCGGTAATATAGTTTGACTGTCAGTCAACGCATTGAGTAAACTGACCGCGATTTCGATCGAAACATCTTAGCGACTATCATTTTTCTGACTAATTAAAAGCGGTCTGAAATGATCGTTTTTTCTCAATTTTAATCGGTTTTTCTGGATGAAATTAGCCTGTATTTAGTAATGGATTAAGTTTATGGATAGAATAAGGTTACTAATAGGTTGAGGTAGTTCAAAAGAGATTGGGAGAGATCCCGGTGGGAAATCTTCCAGCTATCAACAACCGAGGCTACGTACTTTCCAGTAAAAGAGTGTAATAATAGGGACGCTATTGGCTAGGAAACATGGGCCCTTCATTATCCTCTTGTATGGCATGTCCCCATTTTATTTGTTTTTCTCATTCTTTTTTCTTTTGCTTTTACCTTCTTTTGTCTCACATATATAATTGGACTAGGTGAAGTGAAGCCCGTGCGTACCAACGTGCATTTATAATTTTATTTTGGGAAACTATCATCTATGTTTATTTATAAGCAATTTATATAAAAATTATATAATTCATAAAATATTATTAATATTAGTCAATTAACTATTTATAGCAAAAAAATATCAAATTTTTGCTTTCTTTTGTGTGAATATTATTATAATAGATTAGGTACATTTTAAGGAGCTTGAATCTCAGTTTTGAGATGATTTGGTTAAGTTTTGAGGTGGTTTGAATTGAAAATTCGAAGTAAAAACTGAACATGAAAAAAATGATATGTGTATCATTTGTGTATCACATATGTATCAATTGTGTATGAAATGTATATCCACGTTTACCTGTGTATGAGATACATGCGTGATACATGTGTCGCAGAAGAATTTTTTGAACTCGATTTAATTACGAATTTTGATACAAAACCAGTCCAAATCACCTCCAATCTTCCCCAAATTTTATATACTGACGTATCTATATGTTTTCAATGAACTTCAACTATACACATTAAAAAAGCTCCTTTTGCTTAGATTTTTGGAATATTATATATAGTTTTTTTTGTATTTTATCACCTTATTTGCTACCACATCCATGAAATTTCCTTTCTGTCTTGCATCTAATGTTGCTAATCACGCTTAAAAATATGAAAGGTGATTTTTGCATGTGATTCTTTGAGAGAAAGAACCTTATTTATTTGATTTTTCAATTTTTATATGTACTTGACTAGTTTTGATAAGTCTATGACTAATGACTACAAGTTGGTAAATTAAAACTTATTTGGGACATTTGTGTAAGTTTGCCTTTTTTATTTTGTAGCTACAAGGATTTCTTAGCCTGCTTTTTCCCACTTGATATTTGTAATTAAAAATCTTATTATTTACACCCATGATTAAAACGGTAAAACTTATTCATTATTTGTTTTTTATATTATATCATACTAACTTGTTATGGTTAAGTCACAAAATAAGATAATAACGTACACTAACTAACTATAATTTAGTGATAAAACTATATGTGAAAATATGTATCATTATTCATTGGGTTGATGTCAATATCAAGAAAAGAAAATTCTTTTCGGACTGCAAAATCAGGTTATTGAAGAACATTTGTAAAACAAAATGACCTGCTCGACCTATACATGATTTAACCGTGGCTTAATTTGAATTTCCAAAATAAAAAAATAATTAACATTTTGCCAACAAATTCATAATCTTCAGTCTATTATTTTTAATATTTTTTGTCGTCCAATCACTTCAAGTAAAAGTGGTATCCTGGTCCATTTTTGTTTCTTTTTCATGTTTTATTCTTTGAACTTTTTTCTTTTTTTATCTTTCGCAATTTTATTAGGAAATCAGTCACTTTATGTGCTTTTGGAAAAAATGAAAATTTTTATGTGACGACGTGTGGACGTGTAATGTACTCTGTCCTTTTTATCATGGTCTTCGCGCATGTAATGTACTTTCGTCCTATTTTATGTAGTACTTTTTCTAATTAGCTTTAAAAAGAATATCCTTTTCTTTATTTAATTTTTTTTATTTATAATTCCCACGTTATTCTTAATGAATTGATTTACAGCTATACAAATACCTATAGTTTATTTTAGAACACAAATTTCAAAAAAAAATCTTTTTTCTTGAACTACATAATTATTCGAAATCGTCAATATGTCCTAAGTTTTTAAATGGGTCATTAAATGTTGAATGCTTAAGGCTTAATGTTCTAAACCACGTTACTTATATTTGTCAAATTGTTATATTCTTCGTCGCATCATGTGATACAATTTTTTCGTTGAGCATGAATTTTGACATAAAATTTGACCTTTTAAAATAAAATTTATATATGTAAAAATTACTATATATCACAATAATTAAATATGACTTTGCAATATATAAGATTAATTATTACTAATTATTGATGATATTTTATTAATTCATTTCATTCCTCAAGTGTAATAACAAATTACAGAATACATAACCTAAATTGATAAAGAAGTTTTTATGTTAATTTGGTCAACTGAAATACGTTAACACTTTATTTAATAATTTTTGTTGACGCTTTGTTTAAGATGTGTTGGGCTGAATAATGGGTCGTCTGACTTAAGCCCAAAACAGAAGCACAAAGTATAGATTAGAGCATTTTTATTTTTGTAATAGCCATTGTAATTGATTGTAGTCTTTTTAGCTTCTTTTGTATATAGCTATTTTTGTAAGAAGAATGATGAAATATAAATAGGAGAAGAGGCCAATATTATAATTGGCTGGTTCATTTTATTTCTTCTCTCTTTCCCGTCTCTCTCATGAAAGGTCTAGAAACATAAAAAATTCATTGCTATTCTTCTTCGAATCAAGCCCTCATATGAATATTAACATGGTATCAGAGCAGAGAATAATCATCTCCTCTTCATTCTCTATCGATCGATGTTAACCACATTGAATTTCATCAAGTTCTCAGTATTCAATCAAAGATTACGGTTTTAGGGGTTTTTAGTCAAAACTGCTGAACGATGGTTTTCTTGTTGATTTCTGGGATATTCGTCAATGAAACTGGAGGTAGTTTTCGGTCGAAGGTGATTTTCGAGGAGTTTTGAAGATTCGATCTGCATGTATCAGACCTAGTTTTCTTTGGTTTCAAGGCCTTTGCTTCTTCAGGTTGCGAAGAAGTTCGGTTCATCTTCTATCTCGATAATCTTTGTTTGTAGCATAGTAAACTCTGTGTTTCGTGTGTTGATTTCGATATTGATATGGGTAGTTCCAGACCTAATACATTCAATTCTCTGTGTGTTGCTGATCCTGGTATCTCCCTCACTGTACCATTCTCAGGGGTCGGATTTGGAGGATGGAAACGTAATATGATAGTTTCCCTGTCTGCTAGAAACAAAATAGGGTTTATCGATGGATCATGTGTTAAGCATCCTGAAAATTCTCCTCATTATAGGCAATGGGATCGATGTAATAACATGGTCATTTCATGGTTAATTCATTCCTTATCCCCCGATATTGCTGAAAGTGTTCAATATTCAGAAACTGCCGAAAGTATATGGAAACAACTTAATAATAGATATGGGATTGTAAATGGGACCAAGGTATTTGAATTAAAGAAACAACTTGCCTCCACTTATCAAGGGTCCCTTGACATTGCTTCTTATTTCAATAAGCTCAAAAAAATCTGGGATGAATTGGGGGTTATGTGCATCACTCATGCTAACTCATGTGTTTGTGCTGCAAAAGAGGGCCTTCAAAAGGAGAAAGAGGAGGATAAAGTCCATCAATTTCTCATGGGCCTGAATGAGGTGTATGTAGGGGTTAGAAGTAATTTGTTGATGATGCAATCCCTACCATATCTTGATAATGTATAATACTCTCCTTCAAGATGAGAAACAAAGACAAGTTAGTCCAAATCCTTCATTCCAAACTGATTCAGCATCTTTTAATGTGAGTCCTTCTTTCAATAAGCCCACTCAGCCTCATTTTCAACAAAAGCAATTCCATCCTCAAGTCCAACAAAAATAATTTATTCAAAGGGTGAACTTTGATCAGTCGAGAAATGGTATGTTTTGCAAGTATTGTAAGAAAACTGGACATATGGTTGAAAATTGCTACAAACTCAATGGTCTCCCACCTAATTTCAAGTTTACCAAGGGAAGAAAAGGAGCAACTAATATGGTTGAAAATCCTAATCTCTCCCATTCTGAATGTATTCCTGCTGCTCAGTCCACACAGTCTTGTGTTAATCAGCATGAACAGGAGTCTGGGGTACCTGGCCTGACCAAGCGGCAGTATGATCAGCTCATTTCCTTACTTCAACGGTCTCATGTCTCTGAATCTGGATCTTCACTCAACATCATGGCTTCTGCCAATTTTGCTGGTACATATTTGCCTAAAAGTGTAGCATATAGTTTTAATTCTGCATTGCTGACTCAATCTGATTCCTTAACCTGGATAGTTGATTCTGGTGCTTCTGACCATATGACATCAAACAAAGAATACCTTATTAACATCACACCACTACCAATTCCTTTTTTAGTTTCTNGTTACAAGGTAAAAGTTACTTGTACAAGATCTTTTGTTCTATCTGAATCTATTGTCTTACACAATGTTCTATATCTTCCTTCTTTCAAACATAACCTAATTTCTGTACACAGAATTCCTGAACAATTTGACTGTATAGTTCAGTTTACCAGAATTTCCTGTATTCTACAGGGCCCTTCTCTGAAGAAGCCTCTGGATCTTGGTAAACTGGACAGTGGTCTCTACAAGTTCATATGGGAAAAACCTTCTCAATCTGGGAGTATTCTACCTTCTAGTTACAATAGTAGCTTATCATCTTTGTGCACCTCTAGTTCTCTTCGTCCTCTTCTACAAACTGTTTCTTCCACATGTAATAAAGCTACTATGAATGATATGAATTGTGTTTGGCATAACAGACTTGCACATGTTCCTTTTTCTAAGATGAAATGCATTTCTGAAATTTCACTTGTTACATCATCTGTTCAATCTTTCACTTGTGATATTTGTCCTACGGCTAGGCAGACTAGATTACCATTTCCTGATAGTTCTATTCATACTTCCAAACCTTTTCGATTGATTCATGTCGATACTTGGGGACCTTATCATGCTCCTACTTATTCTGGTGCTAGATATTTCATCACAATTGTTGATGATTTTTCTAGGAGTACTTGGATCCACCTCATGGGATCCAAGAGTAATGCCTTCTGTCTTCTAAAAGCATTTATTGCCATGGTTAAGACCCAATTTCATGAAAGTGTGCAAAATATCAGATCTGATAATGCTCTTGAATTAGGATTTAGTCATGCTGCCATTTCATTCTTTTCGGAAAATGGTATAATTCATCAAACCAGTTGTCTACACACACCTCAAAAAAATGGTGTGGTGGAAAGAAAACATAGAACCCTGCTTGAAACATCCAGAGCTTTATTTTTTCAATCCAGACTCACAATTAAATTTTGGGGTGACTGCCTCCTAACAGCAACATATATCATCAATAGACTTCCTTCCAGATTATTGCACAACAAATCACCCTATGAGATACTTTATCAAAGAAGCCCAAATTATTCCCATTTAAGAACCTTTGGCTGCCTTTGTTATGCAATTGTCCCCATACCTCAAAGAGATAAACTTAAGCCTAGATCATTACCTTGTGTGTTTCTTGGTTATCCCTTTGCCAAAAAAAGATACAAACTTTACAACTTAGAGTCCAAACAGTGTTTCATATCCAAGGATGTTATTTTTCATGAAAACTTATTCCCTTTTGCTTCTGATTTTTCTTTCCCTACTTCTGTTCCTCAGCAATTCTCAGTCAGTACCATTGTTGTAGATGATGAATTACTACAATCTTTCACCCTATCCAATGTTCCTTCTGATTCTTCATCTCCCCTTCATGTTTCTTCTCCTGACCCTCCTTCTATTTCTATTCATACTTCCTCTACCTCATCTATTCCATTTAACCCTGATGTTTTACCCTCTTCTCCAATCACATCTTCTTCATCTGTACCCTATCTTAGAAAGTCAACTAGGAATCATACTCTTCTTACTCATTTAAAAGACTATGTCTTACAATTTCCTACTACCTCTTCTTCTTCTTGTTCCAATGTTCAGCAAGCAGATTTTGAACCATATCATTACTCTCGGCCTGCCTCTGTTCCAGCATGTCAAGGTTCCATGAAGAAAGAGTTTGAAGCCTTGCAGGCAACTCATACCTGTGACATTGTGGAATTGCCTCCGGGAAAGAAACCCATTGGTTGCAAGTGGGTGTATAAAATCAAATATAAGGCTGATGGTAGTGTAGATAGATATAAAGCTAGATTGGTCATCCGGGGTGATACACAGATAGAAGGTGTGGATTTAATGAAACTTTTCCCCCTGTTGTTAAAATGTCTACTGTAAAATGCCTTATTGTTGTAGCTGTTAAGAGGAATTGGCCTTTATTTCAACTTGATGTCAATAATGCATTTTTGCATGGTGACTTAGATGAGGATCTTTATATGAAACTTCCTCCTGGACTTTCTGTCCATTCTTCTCCTTCTACTTCTTCTTCTTCTTTGGTTTACAAACTCAATAAATCACTTTATGGATTAAGACAAGCTTCTAGGCAATGGTATGCCAAACTATCTCAAGCTCTCTATTCCAAAGGTTATTCACATTCCATGAATGATTATTCATTATTCTTTAAAGGCAGTCCTGGTAACCTGGTGATATTGGCTGTCTATGTGGATGACATCATCCTCACAGGTGATGCATTAGATGAGATCTATGCTTTAAAGCAATTCTTGGATTGTGAATTCAAAATCAAAGACTTAGGATCTCTTCACTATTTCTTGGGCATTGAAATTACTTCTTATTCTTCTGGTGTTCTGTTGAACCAAAAGAAATTCATTCTTGATCTGTTGCAAGAATACAATTGCCTGGATGTTGTCTCTGTTATTTCTCCCTTAGAACTGAACCAGAAATTGCAGGCCAGTGTTGGTGATCTATTACCCCAACCTGATAAATTCAGAAGTCTTGTGGGGAAATTGTTGTTCTTGACTCATACCAGGCCTGATATTTGTTTTGGAGTACAGCATCTAAGTCAATTTTTAAAGGCCCCCAGAGTTCCTCACATGCACGCTGCCTTTCATATGTTGAGANTCCTTCGAACTGAACCAGAAATTGCAGGCCAGTGTTGGTGATCTATTACCCCAACTGATAAATTCAGAAGTCTTGTGGGAAAATTGTTGTTCTTGACTCATACCAGGCCTGATATTTGTTTTGGAGTACAATATCTAAGTCAATTTTTAAAGGCCCCAAGAGTTCCTCACATGCATGCTGCCTTTCATATGTTAGATATTTCAAGGGTACTCTTGATCTCGGATTGTTCTATTCTAATACTGATGACTTCTCTATTCGAGCCTATTCAGACAGTGATTGGGCTGCATGTCCTGATACACGTCGCTCAGTCACTGGTTTTTGTATATTTCTTGGGGACAACCTTATTGGATGGAAATCAAAGAAACAACCAGTGGTTTCACTGTCATCAGCTGAGGCTGAGTATCGAGCCTTAAGTAAAGTGGTAGCTGAGTTATCTTGGTTGTCCAGGCTGCTGCAGGATATGTCTGTGCCTAGTGTGTCTTCTATTTCTGTTTTTTTTGTGATAATGCAGCTGCCGTTCATATTGCCAAAAATCCAGTTTTTCATGAGCGGACAAAGCACATAGAAGTGGATTGTCATTTCATACGCACGATATTGCATGAAGGGTTGATTGAATTATCCCATGTGTCTACATCCAATCAACTTGCTGACATTCTCACCAAGCCATTATCTGGTGTTCTTCATCACTTTTTTCTCTCCAAGTTGAAGGTGTTATCCCCCTCCAACTTGACGGGGGGTGTTGGGCTGAATAATGGGTCGTCTGACTTAAGCCCAAAACAGAAGCACAAAGTATAGATTAGAGCATTTTTATTTATGTAATAGCCATTGTAATTGATTGTAGTCTTTTTAGCTTTTTTTGTATATAGCTATTTTTGTAAGAAGAATGATGAAATATAAATAGCAGAAGAGGCCAATATTTTAATTGGCTGGTTCATTTTATTTCTTCTCTCTTTCCCGTCTCTCTCATGAAAGGTCTAGAAACATAAAAACCCCATTGCTATTCTTCTTCGAATCAAGCCCTCATACGAATATTAACAAGATGCTTAATTAATCTTTCATAAAATTTCATTATTTAATCTTTAGGTAGCCCGTGATGCGCACTGGACCGATAATTACTGTATTAAATTCACAAAATTTCAGCTTGTATTTGAATTTTATCCACATTTTAAAAAAAGTTTTCAGTGTTCTTATCTCCTGCTTCCTCCCTTTCCTCCTCCTTATTTTTCCAATTTCTTCCTTCTACTTATTCTTCTTCTCAGTTTTTTTTGGGTCTGACTCCATCTAGATCCTATTCTTCATTCTTGAATATTAAGATATCATAAAAAAATTACGAGTTCTATGTATTCAAGGAAATAAGGAAATTATGAGTTTGATGTCTTCAAGGAAAATATTTGCATCTTTTATATTGTACATTTGTGTATAAGATATCGTGTTAATACGTGTTAAATAACGATTTAAAATTGAAATAATTTTGTATACATCTTTGAAGTATCACTTACTGTATGAATTTTGAGAACGCCCTTTGCATCTTCTTCTTTTATAGTCAACTGCCATACGGATGCGCATTATAATAAACTATCCGAACGTCAATTCTTTTGCTTTGTTATAATGATTTCTTGTAAGTTAAATAACAGAGAAATTTTCCATTACGATAATTTCAATAATTTAACAAAATATTCTAACGAAGATATATGTGTTTTTTCCTTCTTATACACTGCATTTTAGATTGATTTTCTACATAAATGAAGTTATAAGGATTGATCTTCCTAAGCTATTCTCAGTTCTGAGGATTAATGTGCTGTAACTGTAATGGTTGGAGCATGTCAATCAAATAGATTTATGGTAAAAACTTGCTTGGGTGTTTACACTAAATCAAACTAATTAATTAATGTGAGAATGTATATTAACTAACTATAATTTAGTGATAATCATGTTTGGGAAGATATGTGTTGCGTACTTTATGAGTTAGTGTAAACACTCAATGCGAGTAAGTATTTAGCTCGTGATGATTAATATAAATTACGTATCTTTATTTTAATTATTCTTTTTTGTTTAAATTTCAAATAAAATGAGATGTTACAAAAGGGAGACACTTTCTAAAAGAAGTGCTTTTGTCTTAATATTCCTTATTTTTAAGCTTTTTATTGCTGCTTAAATATAAGCTACTTTTCTTTCATATTAAGCATACTGCTAAGATTTTATAATACATGAGCAGGTTGTACCATCTTAGTCATGAAAAATTGTAAATTACATTAATTCAATTATGCAGCCACGAAATTCTTCAGTCCACTTACCCCTATTCAATTATCCAACAACGAAATTGTTCAATTTCTTCACTCACTACTATATGCATTACTGACGAAATTGATCTTTCAACTTTTTTTTATATTTCTAAGGATCTCTTTGCAATTACCACTAAACTTATAGATCAAATCTCTGAATTTGCACGGGGTCCACTTCCTATGGCAGTCTTGAAGAGTACGTACATATAAGTTGTGGAGTCAAAAGTTTGAGTGGGCCCATGTTGGTACTATATCTAGTAGAAATGTAGTTGGGGCATTTGCATCTATATCCGTTTTTTGTGTCATGTTTTAACTTGTATCCGTTTTGTAAAAAAAATTATAAGTGGACCCGTTTTTTCGTATAACTTCAGCATACGGGGCTGAAGTAGCAAAGACAATCACGCAAAACTTCAGCATTCTAGTAGACGGGCCTGAAGTAGCAAGTTTGTTGCACCAAGTGTGCTGAAATTTTTGTTTAACTTGTGCACGTCTTAACGCAAAGCTTTTGTTTGTAATTGCTGAAGTTTTTGTTTTTGTAACTGGCGAACTTCAACTCTAAAGCTGAAGTTTTTGTTTTGTAACTGGCGAACTTCAGCACTAGAGCTGAAGTTTTTGTTTTTGTAACTGGCGAACTTCAGCTCTAGAGCTGAAGTCTATTTGCTGAAATTTTTGTTTAACTTGTGCACGTCTTAACGCCAAGCTTTTGTTTGTAATTGCTGAAGTTTTTATTTTTGTAACTGGCGAACTTCAGCTCTAGAGCTGAAGTTTTTATTTTGTAACTGGCGAACTTCAGCTCTAGAGCTGAAGTTTTTGTTTTGTAACTGGCGAACTTCAGCTCTGATAAACATATTTATGGCAATCATCCCATGAACTGAAGTTCCATAGCAGCACCAACAGCAGCAGAAGAAAGAAGAAGAAGAAGAAGAAGAAGAAGGAAACGAAGGAGGAGAAGGAGGAGGAGAAAGGGGGCTGAAGTTATTTAAAAGTGGGTACAAGTTAAAATTTTTAAAAAAAATGGGTATAGGTTAAATGAGGGCGACCAAATAGAGCGCCCCGTGCAATTTTTACAATGCATCTTCACAAAAAGTTTAAGTGGGCCCATGTCGTTGCCAGGCATGCATGCTGATGAAACATTCTGCTCAAGAAGCTTAAACTCTCGCTTCTAATATAAGAGAATATAGACATGGTAGTGCAAAAATATCTGAGGGAAATTATGGATTTACAAGCCAATTTGACGGCAATATATCTTAATTCGGCTCGATTTTTTGACTGTCTCTCTTTTGGACTTAATTGAATTCTTCAAATTACAAATCGCCTTTTGCACCTTCATATTTATAAATATTACTAGTTCTCGACACGCATCTTGCACGTATATTTTAATATCAAGTATTCTAAAAATAGATTTTCACTTTTACTTGTCTTTTAGCATATCAAAGAAGACAATTTCTTTTTTCTTGTTTTACACCATAATATTAATTACTCATTTCAAATTATTTTCTCAAATCCATTAAAAATATGCATCAATTAATATGAGTATCATGGTAAATTAAGCACTTCATTGATTATTTCTTAAAGGGTGTAAAAAATCCATAGTAGACAAGTAAAAGTGAACGGAGAAAGTATATAAATATACAATATTGACGTAAATTTTTTAAATTTGTTGACAACAACAACAATAAGCAAAAAGATGGAGAAATTAGAGAGCAAAATGAACAAGAAGGGGGATAAACGTGAAGTGCTACTAAGATTCATCGACAACATATATAATTCTATCTTTCCAATGGGTAAAATAAGTAGGAACTTGAAATTAAGTCCATAGGTGAGAATTGAGAGTAATTGTGAGCTCTTAATGTTTGACCAAAATCAAAATTTTCACCACTTTTTAGTATGTAAATATTATTTGAGTTTATTCATTTTTAGTAAGTTTTATTTAAGAAAATTAAAAATCAAAAAAAAAAATTATATGTTCTTGATTTTAAATATTTGGCTAGTATTTTTTTATTTTTTACTAATGAGTCATTTCCATGTGACAAGATTCTTCCTTATCTTTTGTAACAAACTCACATGCTCTCTCTAAAAAAGCACATGCCCATACACACTTTTTTTCTTGGCCACCAATTAATCCCTATGCTTACTCTTATATAAACACACACATACACACCAAAAAAAAAAAGGAGAAAAACCTAATTCACAAAGAAAAAACGGCAGCCTGATTCCCATCCCCTTTCAGATCTGGATGATAAAGCTTTTGGAAAAAGCTTGAACCAACACCATCTTCTTCACTTCCCTTCTGTCATTGAAGATAAAAAATTACAGCCACTATAATTCCATTTTCTTCCACCTAAAGACCAGCCAATGCCCCACAGGCTCCAAGAAGACCAGCAGAGGCCCTCATGTACTTTTGATTATTCAGTTTTCGAGCCTGTACTTTACTGCTTTCTAGAGTTTTAAATTGTTTTGTCGTTGGTTTTGAGTCTGTATTGTTTCTTTTTATATAGTTGTCAATACTTTAATTACCTGTAATGAAAAACCAAAAAGAGTTTTCCTTATTAATGAAATGAAAATGCACTTTGTTACTTTATATCTAGTTCTTGAACTACGTAATGATCTGATTCATGCGGCGTCATGATACGTAAGCAATCCACGTAGGATTTGATCATAACTCTAAAGCAAGTAATGAAGTAATAAAAGAGAGAGAAAATAAAGCCGGAATGAAACACACAACCGTAAAAAAGATATTTTAGAAAAACGTTTAACTGTTTAGGTGCATTGCTTCCCCCAATATGCGATCCCCTATATGTTAACTTTTTCGAACTAACCGGTTTGTTGTGCGTGGCTTTACAAGAACAGGTTCTATTTTTAGGTGGTTGGTTTTGTGTTGGTAATCTTGCTTCACACCCTTATTTCACGAGATCTAAAGGAAATATCACCATGGCCTCAGAGAGTCACCTATCTATCATTGATCCCGAAGATAGCCCTGCATCGATTATCCCACAGCCCGAGTCAACAACTGCTGAGGAGAATAGAAGGCTAAGATGCCGCATGCTAGAAATGTCGGATACATGGTCTAATGGCAGGGAGCCACCCAGTACTATCCCTAGTTTCCCCGAGTTGATCCCAAGGACGGGAGGAACTACCAATGTCCCTATCTCTCTACCCAACCCATTCATGCCATATGGGTTCCCCACCATGTCAACAAACTTCACTGGAATGCCTTATGAGGTTCACCCCCAGGCACCATCTTCAGGAATACCATCTACTGTGTTCACAGCATCTCCCGCCACTAGTAGGACACAACCAACATTTCCTCGACAAAGCTTCGAGCCATCAACCTTCGCTTTCCAAGTTCCCCAATTCTAATTGGACACCGCTCGGGTCACCCCGAATTCCTATCCTCAGCACCCACAAATTGAGTCCCCCATAGAACATGAGAGGGTCGTGAGGAATCCCGAGCATGACGAAATAGCACGAAAAATGAAAAATATCGAGCAAAGTTTCAAGAATATACAGGGACTGAGCGGCCAAAAAAGTGTGTTATATGTTGATTTGTGCATGTTCCGTTACGTGTATTTACCTCTGGGCTTTAAGACACACAAAGCACAAAAAAGAAGGGAGACGGGGAAAGTGGCCGGACAGAACAAAGGGAAAGGAAATAGAGAGAGACGGAAAAGAAGAATGAAAGGCAGAGAATGGATTTTCCTTAAGCTTTGACCTCCCCCATTTGGATTTGAACCCTTTCTTTCTCCCAATTTGAAGATACACACAAATACACAAAGAATTGCAAAAAAAAAGAACACGTGAAAAATAAAAAAGAGCAAAAATCTTCATCTTCTTCATTAGGAAAATCCACCACTAAAACTCCATTACTAGCCATGGAAATAGCTTGAAAACTCCATGAAGCAAGCTGAAACTCCAGCTCAAATCCAACCTCAAAAAATAGCTTGAAATACCCCCAAAGCAGTCCCAAAAAAGCAGCCACGGAGTAGCCCAGAAACCTCACTGTTCCGCCATCAAAACCCAGCGAAAATCACTCCAAAATCGCAGCAAAACCAGCTGCGAAAACAACCCAGAAAAGTGGCAAAAATCAGCTGCAAAACAGGTCCAAAATGCTTCCTCTTTTCCACCTGAAAAAACCCCCAAAACCCACCCCGATAACCACCCAAAAGTCACTGGTAGGTTCGGCAAAGAACTTCCGCGAAATAGCAACGAAACATCCACTAAACTACTAAGTAAATGGCATTTTCAGCTTGTGCTTCTAGTTGAAAATAATCTTGTTTGGGTTCATCGAGGTTCGAGATTCGAGGCTCCGGCGTGCGGTCAGAGGTCGATGACGGTCTTTGTTCACATTTGGTTTCCAAATAGAAGGTTTGCTACAAAGGTCCATTCTCTTTTATGTAACGATCCGATCGGTTGTTTTTGGCTCTAGCACGTCGTTCAGCAGTTTGAGGCCATAAGCAGCTTCACTTCATGTATTATGACTTGTACGCCTGGTCGGAATTGAATTTCGGGAAGTTCGGAGTTGATTTGAGAAGAAAGTTCTCATTTCAGAAGTTTTAAGTTGGAAGAATCAATTAAGGATGGATCTTTGAGTAAACGACCTCGGAATCGAGATTTGAAAGTTCCAGTAGGTTCGTATGATGATTTCAGACTTGGCCGTATGTTCGTATTGGGTTTTGGATGAAACGAGAGCGTTTCGGCGTCTATTGTGGAAGTTGGCATTTTGGAAGAAATTCATGAATTTGGGTTGAAGTGCATTTCTGTATTATCGATGTCTGTTTGGGATTCCGAGTCCGGGAGTAGCTCCGAATGGTGATTATGGTATTGGGAGCGCGATCATAAGTAAATTCGGAGGTCCGTAGGTCATTTTGGAGTCATTTGGCTAAAGTTAGAAATTTGAAAGTTGTTGAGAAGTTTGATCGGAAGTGGAATTTTTGATATCGAGGTCGGATTCTGATTCCGGAAGTTGGAGTAGGTCTGTAATGTCAAATGTGACTTGTGTGCAAAATTTGAGGTCAATTGGACGTGATTTGATAGGTTTCGGCATCGAATGTTGAAGTTGGAAGTTCTGAAGTTCATTAAGCTAGAATTTGAGTGTGATTCATGGTTTTGGCGTTGTTTGATGTGATTTGAGTCCTCGAGCAGGTCCACATTATGTTTTGGAATCGGTTGGTGTGATTGGACGAAGTCTCGGGGGATTTGGGTGGATTTCAGATGGTCAATGGATCGAATTTGGCCGTATAGAGGTGCTGAGGCTGCTAGTTTCTGGTGTAACCGCACCTGCGAGGTTTTGACCACAGGTGCGGAGCCGCAGAAGCGGCCTAAGAGTCACAGAAGCGGGCAGGAGCGCAGGTGCGAGGTAAGATCCGCACCTGCGAAGGCGTAGATGCAGAAAACAAGGGCGCAGGTGCGGAGTCATCTAGGCTAGAAGAATGTGCAGGTGTGAGGGTTTGGTCGCACCTGCGAGACCACATATGCGATGAAGAGGCCGCAGGTGCGGAAGTCGGGCTGGGCAATGCTTTTAAGTGGGGTTTGGATTCAATTCACCCATCTTTCATCTTTGGTTGGCCGATTTTTGGAGCCTTTGAAGAGAGGGGATTTCATCATCAAACATGAGGTAAGTTAATCCCACCTCTTGTAAGTGAAATACATAGTTTTATCGTGGATTCAAGCATGAGAATTAGTAGAATTTGGGATTTTGAAGTAAAACTTAGAAATTTATATTTTTGGATTTTGGCCACGAATTTGGGCATGGAATTGAGAACAAATTATAGATTTGAGTTCGTAATATTGTGGGTAATGTTTATCTTCAAAAAATTTTAGAATCCGGGCACGTGGGCCTGAGGGTGATTTTTATCGACTTTTCGATCAGGTTATGAATTGTTGTAAATTGGATTATAATGAGTAATTGAGTGTATATTAATGGGGTTGGCGTATTGGCTAGTTTTGGGGCGTTGTGCATTGATTTGAGTCAGTGGAAGGGGTTGGAAGACAGTTATGAAACTTCGGAGCGAGTTAAGTCTCCTTTCTAACATTGTAAGAGGGAATTGTCCCCATAGGTGAAATAATTAATTATGTGCTACTATTTATGGGGGCGACGTACGCACGAGGTGACGAGAGTCCGTACGTAGCTACTAGCTATGCCTATGTCTGGGTAGTTTTAGGCTTACATCATGCCTTGTTGAAATTGTTATTGATTTATGTTTATTGTTTACCTTGAGAGGGAGGGAGATTGAGTTCACTTATTAAATGTTTTGAGAGGAGTTGAAATTTAAGAATTTAAGATTTAAAAGGTTTCATTTGAACTCCGTAATTTTGACAGGAATTGAGGAATATTATAATAGCTTAAGAAATCTATGTGTAACCGCATCACATATATGTTTCGCGAGTGGGGTATTTTCCTTCTATTACTCTTATCGAATCGGGCCATTCTTATCGGCAGGATTTATGTACCACACTCTTATGGGAGCGGGTCGTTCGCCTTGGCAGGTTAATAGATGTATCTATGGTTCGCGCCGTTTGACCCTTCGGCTGTGCACAATTTACTTTTATGTTGGATCGGTCCATACGCCTCGGCATTTCCTATATATATATATTATCCTCATGGAATCATGCGTAATATTTGGCTAGAAGCTAGTGTATCTGATGGTCTTCCCCTTATTTGAATTATGACAAACTCTTGATGATATCCACTGTATCTATGTATATGCTTTGGTTACGGAGGGAACTTGCTTGTTGAGAGCTGAGTAAATGGTAAAGGAGGGAATTGTACCACGTAATTTATACTTGTTGGTTTCATATATTTACTTTGTTTCATATTTATTCACTTCTTCACCGTACTTGATATTTAGACCACTAGTAAGTGTCGGAGTCGACCCCTCGTCACTACTTCTTCGAGGTTAGACGGGATACTTACTGGGTACACGTTGTTTTCGTACTAATACGACACTTGCTGTACAGGTACATGTATGGATAGTGGCCTCGTGGGCGCAACAACATAGTTGGTGCGAGGACTTAGGTGAGCTGCATCTTGTGAGATGATCCGCAACAAGCAAAGTCTCCTTCAGACGTATTGTATCTTCTCTTCTGTCCAGTTTGTATTCCGGACAGTTATTGTATTACATTTTAAATTCCTAAAAAATTGCCCATGAACTTGTGACACTGGGTTCCGGGGATGACTATGGGATTTATTCATTATTTGAACTTGTTAAAGACATCTCATTACCCAGTGGAAGTTCATTATTTGCTATTCAATGTAATGAAAAGAAATTATTTCAAAAATATTAAAATGAGGATATAATTAACTATATTATGTTGGCTTGACTGACAGTGGTGTCCGGCGCCATCACGATCTTTAAATGAATTTTGGGTCGTGACAACATGGTATCAGAGCGCTAGGTTCCCTTAGGTCTCACGAGTCATGAGCGAGTCTA
This sequence comes from Nicotiana knightiana, assembly GCA_005239525.1. Lineage (NCBI taxonomy): Eukaryota > Viridiplantae > Streptophyta > Magnoliopsida > Solanales > Solanaceae > Nicotiana > Nicotiana knightiana. The sequence continues at coordinate 91,172 of ML381794.1, forward strand.
GTAGGGTCTTGCAGATCGGTACGGAGACGTCTGTACTTATCTTCGAGAGGCTATATTGCTGTTAGGAGTACTTCCCTTCTTGATTCCTCATCGTGCGTTTGATTCCTTTGAGGCTTATGCATATGTTTCCTTCCTACTCAATCTTACTCGAAGTGCTTGCTATAAATTGAAAATTGAGGGATTGTAATGGTACTATAGATATGGTGCAGGATGTTTATCCCTGCGTATTTGATGGGACTATTGTCATCACCTTGCGAAAGGCCGTTCTATTATTTCAGCTCAGTGATTTATTTTCGAAGAAGGAAAGACAACCAGACTATGAATGTTCAGGTCTGGGTTGATGGAGTAATGAGACTTGGTGTTTTCAAGTGCGGTGGAATTTTCGTATATGATGAGGTATCGTCGTCCTTGATTAAATGTGTTAAGTTTGCCGGTGTTATGATCTTCTTCAGAATTGCCTTCAGGGCACGGTATTGTGAAATGATGTCGGGGACGCGACTGCCAGAGATCGTGGTGTTCCGTGGTCCAGGATCGGATCGGTGTTTCCGATGTTAGCGGCTTGAGAAGGAGGATCTTCGGAAAGGGTGGAAGTTAGTAACGATCCATTGGTTCAAGTGCTATAGAGATAGATATTGATCTAAGGCAACAACTGAGCAGCAAAGGATGAGGAAGGACATGCGGGGAGTGTCAGGCAGTGATTAAACTTCTAGAAGCTCTGGTGTAAGAAGCGAAAGTCGAGTAGTCGCTTAAAGGAGTGAGATGCCAACGGAAGGATTTCGAGGAATTTGGCTAATTAGTGGCACAAGATCAGTTCAGCAATGAAGAAAGTATCTTTGTGGGTTCCAGATTCGTGTAATGGTAGCTTCAAGCTAAGTGAGAGAGTCCCACCTCCTATGGTTGGATTGCATGATCATCTATTTGTGAGATTTCTGGGTATTAGAATATTTATGGGTTATTACAACTAAGGAAAGGGAACGTAAGTAGTAATTTGAGCAAAGGAATTGGTAAAGGTGTGCTATGGTTGGCTTTATCGGCTTCTATTCGGGCTTCGGGAGGAATCAGGACTTATGCTTCGTACAGAGGTGATTTACAAGGGGAGCGATTCAGCCAGGGGCTTCATTGAGATGGGTGTTCATGTGCCAGCAAAGCCTTGGAGTTGATTATATTCGGGACCAGGCCAGGGTGGGTGACTCTCAACAACGGTCCTAGCAAATTCAAAGGTCAAAATGCAGTGCTTAAGGATTTCAAGCTTGCGATATGGTTAAGAATCGAGCTTTTGCAGTGGATTGTGAGAAGAGGCTCGGAATGTTCTATGATATTTTCGGCTTGCAGTGTAGCATTCAGAGGAATGAGGAGAAAATGACTTCGAATTCATAGGAGAATTATTGGATTGGGTGTATCAGTCGAAAAATACGGATGTGCGTGTGATGAGGGCATGGAATAGTTCGTGAGTTTGGAGGCAACATAGTATCCCGGAAGGGTTGTTTGAAGATGGCATGGTTTCGTGGTGCAACGCCACTCAGGAGGAATGCATATTAAGTTGTTATGTGTTGATTGTATTTATTATTATTTTTTAGTCAAGTTAAGGATAAGTTAAAAGACACCGGATCAGTTAGCCACGGTTGATTTGGCATGATCGCGGCAGTGATCAGTTCTTCCAGCGTGGTTAGATTATGCATGTGATTTGTGGAGGTACGTGTGAGGCTTGACAACCACCATGATGTAGCTATTTGGGAGTATTCAAGTATTATGGCCTGAAATGTGTAGGCGGATCCCGGAAGGGTTACTGTGGATTAGACCACTACTTAAGAATTTTCATGTTCTATGGTTATGAGGATTCACTCGTGTGTTGCTATGGTTCTCTCGGAATGAGTTAAGTAAAAAGTTTCTGTAAGAGGAAGTGTTTACCCTATTAGTGGTTCATGAGTGATGATGAAATTCTTGTGCTATCGCGTATTGGCATATTAGGTGCAGCGAGAAATATGAATTTGAAAGTGAGGATCAAGGTTGCGGTTCAGTGTTGGCATGAATGTCACGAGCTCGGATTAGCAGGAAAGGGATTTGGATGTTTAGAGTAAGCTGGTGTTGTCTTCAGCATCACCTGAGAGGCTTTGTGTTCTGGTTGCAGACTCTTGATTTGCTTTGCAACATTTGTATGGCCGATAATATGGAGGTGCAGACTTGTTACCTGGTGCGTGAGGTTGTGGGAGTGTATTCCACAGGAAGATTGTATAAGGGAGACATGTAGTCACTTGATTGATTGAAGAATTAAACCAAGTATGAAGAATGTGGTAAGATTGCTTATTTGAGAATTTATGCCTGGAGGGCGCTCGGTTCATTTGGTGGTGGATTGTGGGAGTTTGTCCCGATTAGGATGGTTGTTCTTGTGTGTTATGAGAAAAAGTGGGATATTATGGACCTAGGAAAGGTTATCATCCTTGTTCGGTGCCATCAGAATCGGCTTGAGGTTTGTGAATGGATTTAAATATTATTAGGGCTCTATATCAGGCCAAATATGTTCATTTCAGCACAGCGCCCCTCATGGAGGAGTATTCAGACGAAGGATGTTGTTTCATCATCGGCTATTTCATGTAATGTTATATTGTGTCGTGTGAGTGTGTAACAACTTAATAAATTTCTTATGTGTTGAGGTTCCGCGTAGTGATGGTGTTGTGTGAGCAGGATGGTTCTTGAGATTCAGATCATATATCGCACCTCAGTTGTGCTTGAGTTTTGTAGCGTATGGCGCTATCTGTCTCCCCAATGATGGTATTATGCACATAGTGCCCCTTGTGACCGGTATTCGGTATTTTGTTGTAATGAGCAATTTATCTTGGTGTGTATCTCCTTATGTGAATTTTATGTGTGGATCGGGTAGCACGCCGCCACGGGTATGTTGTTTGGATCGGGTTGCACGCCGCAACAGTGTAGTATGAGTACATTTTTTATATTCTATTTTTGTGTGTTTTGTTTCCCCTTTTCTGATAAAAGTTCATATTAGTTACGTGGGTTGAGTAGTTCCTTCCAAAGTTCGTTTTCCTTATGTGTCACGTTCGAGTTTGTAGCTTAGTGGCATCATGTTAGACTGTTGGTCATGTCTGGGGTGGCTTATTGCCTGAGCAGCTCGTACTGGGTGAGACGATATTATTGGATCTAGGATCAGTTCGATCGGATTATATGAAGTATATTAAAGAGCAAATGCCATTATTTGGTTCATAATGATGTAATGGTTCTTGTCAGGAGTATAGACTCAATGATTTGTTGACTTGGAAGTCGGTTATGCATTTCTACACATCTTTTCTGCCGTAGCAGTATTACAAGAGTTGGAACAGGACTTATATGAGTCATGAGGTGTGAGTGAGCATCATATTCGTAGAATGTCGGCTATTATCATCAGAGAGTGTTATTATGGTCGTGCGAGTTGTACAGTGCATAGTGTGAATTCAGCAAAGGAATGCAGTCATGTTTTGGTATATCGTGTAGGGATTGGTGCGGTGCTCGTATGTTGGAATCAGGTCTGGCAGAGAATTCCGGATGTTGGAATTTGGCTCCAAGGCTAACTCGACTAAATAAAAGAGAATATCTTAAGATTTGATCGAGTTAAGGTGCTCAACTGAGTTGCGGTAGCACGGGTAGGCGCTCGAGGTGTTAAATGGCGATTTCAGACAACTCCAGCACAGTTCTTAGCACATTCGAGGATGAACATATGTTTAAGTGGGAGAGAATGTAACGACCCGACCGGCCGTTTTGGACTCTAGCAAGACGTTTAGCTGTTTGAGGCCATGAGCAACTTCACTTCAGGTATTATGACTTGTACGCCTGGTCGGAATTGAATTTCGGGAAGTTCGGAGTTGATTTGGGAAGATAGTTCTCATTTCAGAAGCTTTTAGTTGGAAGAATCGACTAAGGTTGGATATTTGAGTAAACGACCTCGGAATTGGGATTTGAAGGTTCCAGCAGGTTCGTATGATGATTTCAGACTTGGTCGTGTTTCAGATCGGGTTTTGGATGACCCGGGAGCATTTCAGTGTGTATTGTGGAAGTTGTCATTTTTGAAGAAATTCATGAATTTGGGTTGAAGTGCATTTCAGTGTTATCGATGTCCGTTTGGGATTCCGAGTCCGGGAGTAGCTCAGAATGGTGATTCTGGTATTGGGAGCGAGATCGGAAGTAAATTCGGAGGTCAGTAGGTCATTTTGGAGTCATTTGGCTAAAGTTAGAAATTTGAAAGTTTTTGAGAAGTTTGACGGGAAAATTTTTAATATCGGGTCGGATTCCGATTCTGGAAGTTGGAGTAGGTCTGTAATGTCAAATGTGACTTGTGTTCAAAATTTGAGGTCAATTGGACGTGATTTGATAGGTTTCGGCATCGAATGTGAAGTTGGAAGTTCTAAAGTTCATCAAGCTTGAATTTGAGTGCGATTCATGGTTTTGGTGTTGTTTGATGTGATTTGAGGACTCGAAAAGGTCCGCATTATGTTTTGGAACTGGTTGGTGTGATTGGACGGGGTCCCCGGGGCCTCGTGTGTATTTCGGATGGCCAACAGACCGAATTTGGCCTTATAGAGGTGTTGAGGCTGCTGTCTTCTGGTGTAACCGCACCTGCGAAGTTTTGGCCGCAGGTGTGGAGCCGCAGAAGCGGCCTAGGAGTCGCAGAAGTGGGTAGGAGCGCAGGTGCGAGGGAAGATCCGCACCTGCGAAGGCGCATATGCGAAAAAGAAGGGCGCAGGTGCGGAGTCAGCTAGGCTGGAAGAATGCGCAGGTGCGAGGATTTGGTCGCACCTGCGAGACCGCAGATGCGACGAAGAGGCCGCAGGTGCAGAAGTCGGGCTGGGCAGAATGCTTTTAAGTGGGGTTTGGATTCATTTCACCTATCTTTCATCTTTGGTTGGGCGATTTTTGGAGCCTTTGAAGAGGGGGGATTTCATCATCAAACATGAGGTACGTTAATCCCACCTCTTGTAAGTGAAATACATAGTTTTATCGTGGATTCAAGCATGAAAATTAGTAGAATTTGGGATTTTGAAGTAAAACCTAGAAATTTACATTTTGGATTTTGGCCACGAATTTGGGCATGGAATTGAGAACAAATTATAGATTTGAGTTTGTTATATTGTGGGTAATGTTTGTCTTCAAACAATTTCGGAATCCGGGCACGCGGGCCCGAGGGTGATTTTTATCGACTTTTCGATCGGGTTAGGAATTGTTGTAAATTGGATTATAATGAGTAATTGAGTGTATATTAATGGGTTGCGTAATTATTGGCTAGTTTTGGCGCGTTGTGCACCGATTTGAGTTAGTGGAAGGGCTTGGAAGACAGTTATGGAACTTCGGAGCAAGGTAAGTCTCCTTTCTAACCTTGTAAGAGGGAATTGTCTCCATAGGTGAAATAATTAATTATGTTCTACTATTTGTGGGGGAGACGTACGCACGAGGTGACGAGAGTCTGTACGTAGCTACTAGCTATGCCTATGTCCGGGTAGTTTTAGGCTTACATCATGCCTTGTTGATATTGTTATTGATTTATGTTTATTGTTTGCCTTGAGAGGGAGCGAGATTGAGTTCACTTATTAAATGTTTTGGGAGGAGTCAAAATTTAAGAATTTAAGATTTAAAAGGTTTCATTTGAACTCCGTAATTTCGATAGGAACTGAGGTATATTATTGTCACGACCCGAATCCTAATCTAGGTCGCGATGGTGCCCAACACCGTAGTCAGGCAAGCCAACATCAATTTACTAGTGGGTTTCATTTAATTTACCAAGACCTTCCCAACACTTGGTTTAAATTTCGAACATTAGGCACTTTAAGCAGAAATAACCATAAGAGTCATAATTTAATAATTACACTCCAAAAGAATAGTCTACTAATGTGTGTGCCAGGAACTAGTGTAACAAGTCTACAACCATCTAGTAGAGTAAAATCAAAAGGGATAAAAGTTTGTCCTATTGTCTGAGAAAAATATAGTCAGAAATAGTAAAAAGAAAAGCTCCAATGTGCTGCTGGATGTCGCCAAGGGAAAGAAGCACACCGTGAAGCCTCGACCAGGTATAAATTAGGAACGAGCTGCGGACTGGTACCCAGATGCACCTGCCTCAGAACTTGTACAATTAAGTACAGAGCGTAGCATGAGTACATAAACAATATGTACCTAGTAAGTATCCCGCCTAATCTCGAAGAAGTAGTGACGAGAGGTCGACCTGACATTTACTAGGGTCTAAGTAATATGTTTAAGTAAAATTTAAGGAAGATAACAGGTACGCATGGATAGTAAAGCAATAAGTATCGAATATAACCACAAAATTTAATTACGTAGTGGAGCACCAACATACAAGTTTTCGATTCGCCTCCCCCGATATCTATCAGTTTATCAGTTATGAAAATACCAAGCAATAGCATGCGCATAATGGGTCGAGGAAAAACGGTCTAGGCCAACATCATAAAAAAACTGTCACTACCGAAGGGTCGAACGACGCTAACCATAGATGCATCTATTAATCTGCAGTTGCGTACGACCCGCTCCCATGAGCATAGTGGAAGAAATCACCCCGCTCGCGGAATATAATTTGAGAAGCGGTCACACATAATCATACACATTCAAGCAGTCCACCCCGACTATATCGGGGAAATAATTATCCCATAAAATGACAATTTCACTTTTAATGGTCACAAAGATAGTATTTACATCTTTTCTAGAAATTCATTTGCCAAGTTCAATAAGGTTTAAACATTTTTAAATTTCTCAGTAAAGTTACAAGTATGGCAAATAAAACATGCTTTTGGGTCCTACACTACCCGGACATAAGCATAATAGTAGCTACGCACGGGCTCTCGTCACCTCGTGCGTACGTAGACACCCACAAATAGTAGCACATGATTGATTACTCATCTATGGGGACAGTTCCCTATTACAAGGTTAGAAAGGAGACTTACCTTGTCTCAAGCCTACTTTCCGGGCCAAGAACGCACCCGAAACTCCAAATTCGTCTCCCAAGAACTCGAAGCTAGCGAAACATCACATTAACAAGTCAATTTATGCTCAAAAGTCCATAATTATCCTACTTAAATGGTCATTTCAACCCAAATTGGAAAATATTAAAATACACCCCGAGGCCCACATGCTCGGATTCCGAAAATTTTTGGAGGAAATAGTTACCCATAGCCTAAGGATCACTATTATATAATTTTTGTATGATTTCATAATAAATTCCTTGGTAAATTCTCATTTTTATTAAAACCCTAGGTTTTACTCTAATCCCATGATTTCTACTAATTTAATGTGTTAATCTACCCAAGAATTCAAGTATTAAACTCACTTCATGGTAGGAATTACTTACCTTAAAATTTCCAGGTCGAATCCCTCCTTCACCAGCTCTCCAAATCGTCCAAAATGATGAAAAATGGTTCAAAAATGGCGAAGTCTCGTCTTTAAGACGACCTCACTGCCTACAGGTTTTTCGCACCTACGGCTAGAGGAACGCACCTACGGTCTCGCATCTGCGAGAAAAATCTCGCACCTGCGGAAAATAGGAAGGGGGCCAGTGGTCGTACCTGCGGAAGGGAGTCCGCACCTGCGGCTCCGCTTCTGCGGGAAATAGCCCGCACCTGCGGAACTGGGCAGCCCCCTCTGAGGCGCACCAGCGAGGCATTGACCGCACCTGCGGCTGATCCTTCGCAGGTGCGGTCGCACCAGATCTGGTGCACCACAGTCTTTTAAGGCTGGTTTTTGCCTCGCGCGATGCTCGAACGGCATCCGGGCCTACCCAAGACCCCGTCCAAATATACCAACAAGTCCTAACCATAATTCGGACTTGCTCGAGCCTTCGGAACGTCCGAAAAAATGCTAAATCTAAGAATCATACCTCAAAACCTATTGGATCAAACTTAAGAACTTTGAGTTCTTGAATTCACTTTCAACACGCCGAAATGTACCTATACTACTCGGAATGACACCAAATTTTGCGAGAATTCATAAATGACATAAAGGAACTATTCCTGGTCTCGGAATTCTTTTTGGACCTTGATAACACAAAAACACGTTCCAAGCCTCAATTTGAGTTTAAGGAATTTCTTATTTCACTATTTGGCAACAAAATGCTCCCGGGTCATCCAAAACCCGTTCCGAACACACACCCAAGTCTGAAATCATCATACGAACCTATCAGAAACTTTGAATCTCGATTCCGAGGTCGTTTACCGAAAATATTGACCGAAGTCAAACTTGGCCTTTAAGGCCAACCTTAAGGAACTAAGTGTTCCTATACCACTCCAAACTCGTCAAAACCTCAAACAACCCGTCCCCGCAAGTCATAAATGAGTAAAAGAAACTACGAGAAGTCTCATTTAGGGGAACGGGGTCCTAGAACACAAAACAAATGGTCGGGTCGTTGCATTCTCCACCTCTTAAATAAACGTTCGTCCTCGAATGGGTCTAGAAGCATACCTGGAGTGCTGAATAAGTGTGGGTATCAACTCCGCATGTCCTCCTCGGACTTCCAAGTTGCCCCCTCGACTGGTTAGCCTCTCCACTGGACCTTTACAGCGGAAACCCTCTTGGACCTCAACTAGCAATCCTGCCTGTCAATGATTGCAACTGGCTCCTCCTCGTAACCCAACCTCTCATATAGCTGAATGGTGCTGAAGTCTATCACGTGAGAGAAGTTGGCGTGGTACCCCCGGAGCATGGATACATGAAAGACCGGATGAACTCCTGATAAACTGGGAGGTAAGGCAAGCTCGTAAGCAACCTCCCCAACTCGCCTCAACACCTCGAATGGACCTATAAACCTTGGACTCAACTTGCCCTTCTTCCAAAACCTCATAATACCCCTCATCGGCGAGTCTTTCAACAGAACCTTCTCGTCCTCCATAAGTGATACATCATGTGCCTTCTAGTCTGAGTATCTATTCTGTCTGGACTGTGCTGTGCGAAGTCTCTCCTGAATCAACTTCACCCTTTCCAAAGCATCCTTCACCAGATCGGTGCCATATAGCTTAGCCTCGCCAGGCTTAAACCACCCGATGGGAAAATGACATCGTCGACCGTACAAAGCCTCAAATAGAGCCATATCGATGCTGGACTGATAATTGTTGTTATAAGCAAACTCAGCCAAAGGCAAGAACTAGTCCCACTGCCCTCCAGAGTCAATCACACATGCCCTGAGCATGTCCTCCAATATTTGAATTGTCCGCTCCGACTTCCCGTCGGTCTGAGGGTGGAATGCTGTGCTGAGCTCTACTCGGGTGCCTAAATCACTCTGTACTGCTCTCCAGAAGTGCGAGGTGAAATGAGGACCTCGATCTGATATAATGGACACAAGCACACCGTGCAACTGAACTATCTCCCGAATGTAGATCTAGGCCAACCTCTCAGAAGTGTAAGTAGTAGCTACTGGAATGAAATGTGCCAACTTGGTCAACCTGTCCACAATAACCCACACTGCATCAACCTTTCGCAGAGTCCGAGGCAACCCAACTACGAAGTCCATAGTGATGCGCTCCCATTTCCACTCAGGTATAGGCATCTGTTGAAGTAGGCCTCTTGGCCTCTGGTGCTCATACTTAACCTGCTGGAAATTTAAACACCTAGCCACGTACTCCACTATGTCTTTCTTCATCTGTCTCCACCAGAAATGCTGCCTCAAGTCGCGATACATCTTCGTAGCACCTGGATGAATAGAATACTATGAACTATGAGCCTCCTCTAGAATCCTCTCCCTCAGTCCATCAACATTGGGGACACATAGGCGACCCTGAAGTCTCAGAACACCATCCTCGCCAATAGAAACCTCCTTGGCACCACCTTGTACCACTGTCTCCCGGAGAGCCACTAAGTGAGGATCATCATACTGCCGAGTCTTGATCTCCCCCAATAAGGAAGACTGAGCCACCACACGTGCGAGAACTCGGCTGGGATCTAAAAGGTCCAACTTTACCATGAGATTAGCCAAGGACTGAATGTTCAAAGCTAGAGGTCTCTCCTCTGCTGAAATGAAAGCCAAACTACCCATACTCTCCACCTTCCTGCTTAAGGCATCTGTAACCACGTTCGCCTTACCCAGATGATAAATAATGGTGATGTCATAATCTTTCAGCAACTCAAGCCACCTACGCTGCCTCAAATTAAGGTCTCTCTACTTGAACAAGTGCTGCAAACTGCGGTGGTCTGTATAAACCTCACAAGGCACCCCATACAAGTAGTGCCTCCAAATCTTAAGAGCATGAACGATTGTCGCCAACTCCAAGTCGTGCACAAGGTAATTATTCTCATGAACCTTCAGCTGCCGTGAAGAATATGCAATAACTCTCCTCTCCTGCATCAACACACATCCCAAACCAACGCGTAAAGCATCACAATAAACTGTATACATCCCTGAGCCGGAAGGCAACACTAGACTGGTGCTGATGTCAATGATGTCTTGAGCTTCTGAAAGCTCGTCGGATCATCGGAATGGGGCATTCTTCTGGGTCAATCTAGTCAGAGGAGCTACAATGGATGAAAAGCCCTCCACGAATCGGCGATAATAACCTGCCAACCCCAAGAAGCTCCTGATCTCTGTTGCTGACGTAGGGCGTGGCCAACTCTGAACTGCCTCAATTTTCTTAGGATCCACCTTGATACCCTCTCCGGATACCACATGTCCTAAAAATGCCACAAAATCCAACCAAAACTCACATTTGGAGAACTTAGCGTACAACTTTTGTTTTCGCAAGGGCTAGAGCACAACTCTCAAATGCTGCTCGTGCTCTCCCAGGCTACGTGAGTAAATCAGAATGTCATCAATGAAGACAATGATAAAAGAATCAATATAAGGCCTGAACACCCTATTCATCAAATCCATAAATGCTGCTGGGGCATTAGTCAAGCCAAAGGACATCACCAGGAACTCATAATGACCATATCTCGTACGAAAGGCAGTCTTCGGAACATTCGAGTCCCGAATCNCATTCGAGTCCTGAATCTTCAGCTGATGGTACCCCGATCTCAAGTCATTCTTAGAAAACACCCGAGCTCTCTGCAACTGGTCAAACAAATCATCGATACGCAGCAATGGGTACTTGTTCTTGATGGTGACCTTGTTCAACTGGCGATAGTAATACACATCTGCATAGTCCCATCCTTCTTCTTCACAAAAAACATTGGAGCACCCCACGTCGATACGCTCGGTCTGATAAACCCCTTATCCAATAACTCCTCAAGTTGTTCTTTCAATTCCGTCAATTCATTCGGAGCCATACGGTATGGGGGAATAGAGATAGGTTGGGTGCCTAGAGCTAAGTCAATGCAGAAATTAATGTCACGATCTGGTGGCATGCCTTGAAGGTCTAAAGGGAATACATCAGCAAACTCTCGAACTACTGGCACTGAATCAATCATCGGGGACTCGGCGGTGGCGTCCCACACATAAGCAAGATAAGCCAAACAACCCTTCTCGACCATACGTCTAGACTTCAGGAAAGAAATAACCTGACTAGCTGCACTAACTGAGGAACCTCTCCAATCCAATCTCGGCAACTCGGGCATGGATAGAGTAACAGTCTTGGCATGGAAATATATAATGGCATGATAGGGAGATAGCCAATCCATGCCCAGGATGACCTCAAAATCAATCATATCAAGCAACAGGAGGTCCGCTCTGGTCTCGAACCCATAGAATGTAACCACACAGGACCGATATATCCAGTCCACAACCAAAGAGTTGCCCACATGAGTGGACACATAAACAAGAGTACCCAAAGATTCACGAGGAATATCCAGGAAATGAGCAAACAAGGCTGACACATATGAATAAGTGGATCCTAGATCAAATTATACCGATGCATCTCTACCGCATACTGAAATAATACATGTGATCACGGCCTCTGAGGATACTGCATCTGGTCTAGTCGAGAAAGCATAGAATCTATCTGGAGCACCGGATGACTGACCTCCACCGGTATGAACAGGAGCTGACTGGGATCTCCCTGTCTACTGCTACTGGCTGAACCCCGCCCGCGGGGAGTGTACCCGGGGTATAATAGATTGATATCGCATGTCCTGCGGCCTGGGCAATAGGGGTTTGCGTCCCTCCTCCCGCCTGAGATGTGGCCGGATCGGTTGGAAATAAACCAGCCTGAGTCATGGTGTCCATGAACCGCATCATACGGCCCATGACCTCCTGGAATCCTGGCGCCGTCATAAAGTCCAACAGGGCAGGATCTGCTGGGGCACCTCGCCCTGCTCCTCAGTAATGGGATCCTCTGTTGGATCCGCTGGTGGTGCAACTGGAACAGCTCTAAGACGCCCTCGTCCCCTACCTCAGGCTGGTTCCCTCCCCCGACCTCTGCCACGGCCTCGGATGACGGGGGTAGAGGCCCCTACTAGGTCCGGAACGTCGGTTGTGCATGTCCTCACCATTTGTGAGAGAATAGAAGAGTGAGATTTAGCATACCATCAACTGCACGATAGAAGATGAATAAAGAGAGGTTTCTTAACACCCTATAGCCTCCCGAAGATAAATAAAGACGTCTCCGTTTCGATCTGCAAGAAAATATCGGGTTTACCCGTAACTTATGAGACCTAAGTGAACCTAGAGCTCTGATACCATGTTGTCACGACCCGAATCCTAATCCAGGTCGCGATGGCGCCCAACACCGTAGTCTGGAAAGCTAATATCAATTTACAAGTGAGTTTCATTTAATTTACCAAGACCTTCCCAACACTTACTTGGTTTAAATTTCGAACATTAGGCACTTTAAGCATAAATAACCGTAAGAGTCATAATTTAAAAATTACACCCAAAAGAATAGTCTACGCACGTGTGTGCTAGGAACTAGTGTCACAAGTCTACAGGCATCTAGTAGAGTAAAATCAAAAGGGATAAAAGTCTGTCCTACTGTATGAGAAAAATATAGACAGAAATAGTAAAAAGAAAATCTCCAAAGTGCTGTTGGATGTCGCCAATGGAAAGCAGCTCACCGTGAAGCCTCGACCAGGTATAAATCAGGAACGAGCTCCGGACTGGTACCCAGATGCACCTGCCTCAGAACCTGTACAATTAAGTACAGAGTATAGCATGAGGTGATAAACAATATGTACCCAATAAGTATCCCACCTAATCTTAAAGAAGTAGTGACGAGAGGTCGACGTGACACTTACTAGGGTCAAAGTAATATGTTTAAGTAAAATTTAAGTAAGATAACATGTATGCATGGATAGTAAAGCAATAAGTATCAAATATAACCACAAAATTTAATTACGTAGTGGAGCACCAACATACAAGTTTTCGATTCGTGTCCCTTGATATCTATCAGTTTATCAGTTATGAAAATATCAAGCAATAGCATGCGCATAATGGGTCGAGGAAAAACGGTCTAGGACAACATCATAAAATAACTGTGCACTGCCGAAGGGTCGAACGACGCGAAACATAGATGCATCTATTAACTTGCAGTGGCGTACGACCCTCTCCCATGAGAGTAGTGGAATAAATCACCCCGCTCACGGAATATAAATTGCAAAGCAGCCACACATAAGCATACACATTCAAGCAGTCCACCCCGACTATATCGGGAAAACAACTACCCCAGAAAATGACAATTTCTCTTTTAATTGTCACAAAGATAGTATTACATCTTTTCTAGAAATTCATTTTCCAAGTTCGATAAGGTTTAAACATTTTTAAATTTATCAGTAAAGTTACAAGTACGGCAAATAAAACATGCTTTTGGGTCCTAGACTCCCGGACATAAGCATAATAGTAGCTACGCACGGACTCTCGTCACCTCGTGCGTACGTAGCTCCCCAAAAATAGTAGCACATGATTGATTATCTCACCTATGGGGACAGTTCCCCCTTACAAGGTTAGAAAGGAGACTTACCTTGTCTCAAGCCTACTTTCTGGGCCAAGAACGCGCCCGAAACTCCAAATTCATCGCCCAAGAACTCGAATCTAGCCAAACATCACATTAACAAGTCAATTTATGCTCAAAAGTCCATAATTCTCCTACTTAAATGTTCATTTCAACCCAAATTGGAAAATCTTAAAATAGACCCCCAGGCCCACATGCTCGGATTCCGAAAATTTTCGGAGGGAATACTTACCCATAGCCTAACGATCACTATTATATAGTTTTTGTATGATTTCATAATAAATTTCTTGGTAAATTCTCATTTTTATTAAAACCCTAGGTTTTACTCTAATCCCATGATTTCTACTAATTTAATGTGTTAATCTACCCAAGAATTCAAGTATTAAACTCACTTCATGGTAGGAATTACTTACCTTAAAATTTCCAGGTCGAATCCCTCCTTCACCAGCTCTCCAAATCGTCCAAAATGATGAAAAATGGTTCAAAAATGGCGAAGTCTCGTCTTTAAGACGACCTCACTGCCTACAGGTTTTTCTCACATACGGCTCGAGGACCGCACCTGTGGTCTCGCATCTACGAGAAAAATCCTGCACCTGCGAAAAATGGGAAGGGGGGCCAGTGGTCGCACCTGTGGAAGGGAGTCCGCACCTGCGGCTCCGCTTCTTCCGGAAATGGCCTGCACCTGCGGAACTGGGCAGCCCCTTTTGAGGCCGCACCTGCAAGGCATTGACCGCACCTGCGGTCTTCGCACCTGCGGCTGGTCCTTCGCAGGTGGCTGGGTTTTCCCTCGCGCGATGCCTGAATGGCATCTGGGCCGACCCTAGACCCCGTCCAAATATACCAACAAGTCCTAAATCATAATACGGACTTGCTCGAGCCTTCAAAACATCCGAAACAACGCTAAATCTATGAATCATACCCCAAAACCTATTGGATCAACCTTAAGAACTTTGAGTTCTTGAATTCACTTTCAACACGCCGAAACATACCTATACTACTCGAAATGACACCAAATTTTGCGAGCAAGTCATAAATGACATAACGGAACTATTCCCGGTCTTGAAATTCCATTTGGACCTCGATAACACAAAAACACATTCCAAGCCTCAATTTGAACTTAAGGAATTTCTTATTCACTATTTGGCGCTGAAACGCTCCCGGGTCATCCAAAACATGTTCCGAACACACGCCCAAGTCCAAAATCATCATACGAATCTTCCAAAAACTTCGAATCTCAATTCCGAGGTCGTTTACCAAAAATGTTGACCGAAGTCAAACTTGGCCTTTAAGGCCAACCTTAAGGAACTAAGTGTTCCTATACCACTCCAAACTCGTCAAAAACTCAAACAACCCGTCCCCGCAAGTCATAAATGAGTAAAAGAAACTACGAGAAGTCTCATTTAGGGGAACGGGGTCTTAGAACACAAAACGACCGGTCGAGTCGTTACAATTATAATAGCTTAAGAAATCTATGTGTAACCGTGTCACATATATGTTTAGCGAGCGGGGTATTTTTCTTCTACTACTCTTATGGGATCGGGTTATTCGTCTCGGCAGGATTTATGTACCACAATCTCATGGGAGCGGGCCGTTCGCCTCGACAAATAAATAGATGCATCTATTGTTCGCGTCGTTCGACTCTTCGGCAGTGCACAATTTACTTTTATGTTGGATCGGGCCGTACGCCTCGACATTTACTATATATATATTATCCTCATGGAATCGTGTGTAATATTTGGCTAGAAGCCATTGTATCTGAGGGTCTTCCCCCTTATTTGAATTATGGCAACCTCTTGATGAAATCCACTGTATCTATGTATATGCTCCGGTTACGGAGGGAACTTGCTAGTTGAGAGCTGAGTAAATGGTAAAGGAGGGAATTGTACCACGTAATTTATACTTGTTGGTTTCATATATTTACCCTGTTTCATATTTATTCACTTCTTCACCGTACTTGATATTATTGGACCACTAGTAAGTGTCGGAGTCGACCCCTCGTCACTACTTCTTTCAGGTTAGACGGGATACTTATTGGGCACACGTTGTTTTCGTAATCATACTACACTTGCTATACATTTTTGATGTACATGTACATGTATGGATAGTGGCCTCGTGGGCGCAGCAACATGGTTGGTACGGGGGCTTAGGTGAGTTGCTTGTGAGACGATCTGCAACCAGTAGAGTCTCCTTTAGACGTATTGTATTTTATCTTATGTCCAGTTTGTATTCCAGATAGTTATTGTATTACATTTTAAATTCCCAGAAAATTGCTCATGCACTTGTGACACTGGGTTCTGGGAATGACTATGGGATTTATTCATTATTTGAACTTGTTAAAGACATCTCGTTACCCAATGGAAGTTCATTATTTGCTATTCAATGTAATGAAAAGAAATGGTTTCAAAAATATTAAAATGAGGATTTAATTAACTATTTTATGTTGGTTTGCTTGACAGTGATGTCCAGCGCCATCACGACCTTTAAATGGATTTTAGGTCGTGATACTTTACTTTATTATTAATTAATATATTGTTATTCAAATGGTGTGTGAAGTCATTTCGTGTTGTTTTGTGCTTCTTGCTGATTATTCTTTATATTTGAAATAAATAGTAATTTTGTTTTGCTGCTGTTAATACAAAAACTAAGTAAAGAACCCTAACTTATTTGTCAAAGAATTGCCAAAATATTGCCATAAAATACAGTAATAGATATGGCTTCAAAATTTACGATATACATATACTCATGTATATCCTATTCCAGCCAACCAATAAAGTAATAAAAAAAAGATTAAGGGAATCCATATCCCTACTTGAACAATGCCGCCGCCAGCACCTCCAAACTCTTTCTATTTGTTGTTCTTGCATAGTCTGTGGAATGCCTTTGTATCTGGGTCATGGGAGTTGGGAAAAGCCAAAGCCGATTATAGTAATTAATGGTTTTCATGTTTTATCGTGATTATATATATGTTCGCGTGACACGATTACAATTTTAAAAAATGAATATTTCTAGAATTTTTGTAGGTGCGCTTTTAATCTATTATTGTGATTGTGTATACGTTTCGCGTGACATAATTATGATTTTTCAAAATATATCAAAGTATGCGTTCGCGCGACTTTGACCAAACTTTATCGAAATAAACTAAGTGTTGTGAATTGTGTACATGTACGCGTGACATAATTCTTGACGCGCCAAATAAAAGAGTACACGTCGCATGACTCATTTCAAGATGATTTTGTAATCATGATTAATCAAGGAATTAGAAGCGGTAAAAGCTAAATACACATAAGTCTTAAAATTAGTAATTAGATCGAATAAGTCAAGTATGATCATTAAACCACCGTGCTAGAACCACGGAATCCAAGAATGCTTAACATCTTCTCCCGAGTTAACAAAATTTCTTACCCGGTCTTATGGTTTCGCGGACTTTTAAACAGAGTCAAATTTCCTCAATTTGGAATTTAAAAATAAACTGGTGACTTGGGACACCATAAATATTCCCAGTGGCGACTCTTAAAATAATTAAATAATCCCAAATTCGATTATGTCACTTAAATTAAAAAAATTCTCCATATCCCCCTTCCGGGAAAAAGGAAGTGTGATAACAATGATTTAATATTTTTTTTCTAATATATTCCATCGAACTAAAGTGTTATATTACTAATTTCTCCATGTGTCTATTAGATACTTCACTAGACTGGTAATGATCTGAATTATGTTCGATATAGAATATATATCCTGACACTGCAATGTTGCACATTATTACAAGAAAATGAAATATTTATTGGATTTCACTAAAATAAAATTTCATAATTCAAATTTGGATTTAAGAATTCAAGTATATACAATTGCTCCTATTAACATTCAAAATACGTTCCACGTACATTATACATTAATTTTGTTTTTTAATTTAAAAAGCTAAGAAGTGACAAGTATATTACAATCCTCTATTTACACAGACACGTATTTTCATATTCAACTCATTCCACTGGTCCACTATCCTTCCTGATTCCACCCCCTCCTATTTCTTGCTTACTATTACTTTAGCCTTTTTTTTTTAACCATAAGTACAATGGAGTTTAAAGAAGGGTGGAGATGCAGGTGATTTCTTGACATTTTTAATTTCTAATTAACTAGTATCATGTACATATAAGTTGTACCTGTTTTTTTTCCTCTTTCCAGCTTTTAGCATTGTACCTGCATAATTAATCTTTAGTTTTCGAGGAGTCCTGCAAGAATTTATAATGCTTCAAACTTTTCACCCTCACAAGAGATTGGTTTTATATTATCTTTGATAAAACAAATGGTTATATAGTGATTTTAGAAAAAAAGAAACAAACGATATGTGTGTATATATGTATATGATCGGACAATCAATTTCGTATAATTTGCATTAAGTAGATGAATTTGATGTTGTATTAAATTATTTGAATGAATTTCGTCTATAATTGATGAATTACTCATGAGCACTCCAGAGAAGCTTAAAGTATATTTCCCATTCCATAATCTAATTAAGTTTGCTTTTTAAATGACATTGCAGGAAGTATATCTACAATTTTCTAAAAAATTATCTTCAATCCAACATGAGAGCATATAAAATACAATGAATTAATTAAAATATGTAGCGTCTCTAAAATATATACAATAACAGTTGAACGTATGACAACTTGTTATTGAGATTATTTCTTTTATGAATGTTGTGAATTATTTATTACACAACACTAAGTACATAGCATCATTTAATGTGAACTAACTTCACCTAAAAGTGTTCATGCTTATACTATAGCATGATTTCTCCTTTTAAAGCCAATTACAAATTGTCTCACAATAGTAGAACGCAAAGGCAAATCTAGGATTTGAAGGTGGCAAGTGACATAGTTTCCTTTAGTGTACATTTTGTAATAACTAATAAGGGGTTTGTTAGGAATGTTTATTCATTTTTTTAGTTTATTCAGGTCAACTTAATAGGTATTTTTTATTTGTAAATATGAAAATTACATCTCAAATATCAATAAAAAAAATATAATTAGCATTTTCAATAAGAAATCATACTTTATTATAACAACACAAGTAAAATCAATACTTTTACAATAGGGAATTACATCTTTTCTGTATATTAAAAAAAATTTAAAAATTACACCAATTAAGATTAGAAATCTTTTTAAAAAATCTTCAATAAATAAATTACACCCCGATAAATATATAACTAAACAAATTACAAGTTCTCAAAAATCAGAATCATTAATCTCATATTTTTTTAAGTTATACTTGCGAAAATATTATCATAATTTAGTGGTAAAGAGATTTAAATTGAACTTGATCTAATAAAAAAAGATAAAAATTGAATTTGGTCTCAATCCAAAATTCCCATTGAGATCCAAAATTTTGGAGAGGAAAGGAAAACATAAAAATATAATAAAACAAGAAATAGAAAATTGAGAGGTGGCCGAAAAAGAAAATGATCGGGATAAAAGAAAATTAAAAGCACAAAGAAGAGAAAAAGTTCGACAAGGTTGAAGATAAATTTTAACTTGACTTTTACACACGAGCAAAAATTCCAAAAAAAAAGTCTACCAGACACATCGTATTTATCTAGTTTACAATTGCGGGTGACAGGATCAAATATTTAACCTTATTTAAGAAAACTCAACATCGGTATATGATAATTGTATCAACTTAGCGGGTGTCATACCACCTCATTCTAAAAGGGTAGATCCGCACTTTGTAGAACAAAACCTATTAAAAATAACTAAATAACAAATGTTACAATAATATATTTCTGGGTTTTTAGTTATTAAAAAAATGAAATTGATAAAAGAATTTCACAGTTGATAGATTCTTTCGGCTGAAAAACTGCAATAATGAATTAAAAGAAAATAAACTATTTATTAGACGTATATTTTTAATCTAAAACCAAATAATACACCACTTGCGTAGTTAATTAATTGGCAGAATATATCGGCGGCCCCTTAAAGTTATCATCACTTTTCACTTTGACACTCCATCTTAAGTCTGTTCCATTTGAACACTCCAACCACACCTCGAATGTGTCATTTAGACACAAAATTCATAAGCATCCAAACATAAACAATGCGTGTAATTCACTCGTCACAGGGACGAATAAAAAAGAGACACATGAATTTTACTTGAATTAATTAATTAAAAAAAGCTTTTAAAAAAAAAAAATTAAAGAAAAACAAGAACCCTACGCCTCCATCATCTTCCCCGGTGCTGCTAAAAGAAAAGAACAAAGTAACACTTTGAGAGAGATAGGACAAAATACACGATTTTCTTTATCCTTTTTTCCCCATTATTCCACTACCCATAATCATGCCTTGAACCTTCCAATTTCCACACTATTAAGTTTTAACCACCACCTACAATGGTTTTAGCCATAAAATCAGCTCTTAAGAACACTCCATAACAGATCCTCGGGCATCTTCATAATCACAATCAAGCACCCCCACTTTCGTCTCTCATTTATTTGTATTTACAAATCACAAATTTCTTGCAGATTAAATCAGGAGCTCTAATTTTTTAGAATTGAGAGGATGCAGGGAGTTGGGAAATGGGATTTGGGAGTGGTGATGTAGGGCCTAGGTTTTTAAAAGTGGCTAATTAGAGAAGAAAAAATCTTAGTTGAGAAAAAAAGGAGAGCAACAAAGAAGAATAACTTTTTGTGATTTTCCGTCAAGCTTCATTTATTCCGGTAATGAAAACTTAGAAGTAAGGTGAATGGTGATGGAGTGGTTGAAGGGAGAGAGAGGGGAAGGTGATGACCTGGACATGAGGTGCAAAAGAATATGATGAAAAAGAAAAGAAAAAAAGTTATAAAAAGAAAAAACTGATATGTCACGCTCCGAAAAGTGGTGTAATACACGCTCTATGTCATATCATCATTTTGTGTATAAATGACACATTCGAGGTGTGGTTGGAGTGTTCAAATGGAACGAACTTAAGATGGAACGTCAAAGTGAAAAGTGAGGACAACTTTAAGGGTTTCTACCGATGTATTCTACCTAATTAATTAATTGAAACTCCATTTTCAAACCTCAATTTAGACTAAATCCTTATTGATTAATGGACCCGCACTTCAACCTCTTTTGAAGCCCAAGAATGCCTGATGAATGACTTTTGAAGCCCAAGAGTACCTGATGGATAACTTTGTCCGACCATACAACAATTTTTCTTTTTGAAAAATTACACAGTATAGCCGCTCTAAAAAATAATAGCCAGCAAAATGTGTGAATTTTTTTATCTATATTAGTATACCTATATAATCAAATTAAAATTAAAAAGTACCAGTGGCAGTGACTTCTTATATATATATATATATATATATATATATATATATATATATATATATATATATATATATATATATATATATTGTCACAACCCAAATCCACTAGTCGTGATGGCACCTAACCCAACCCGCTAGGTAAGCCGATTAATATCTATCTAATTCCAATAATATTAACAAGGAAATTAAATAGAAGTAATTTACTGAATCTTATACATTTTCCAAGGATTGGTAGTACAAATCATGAGCTTCTAAGAATAGAGTTCACAAAGCTGATAGGAAGTAGATACATCTTTTGTTTGACAAGTACATAAACAAAGTTCTATGAATCTAAGGCTACCATGAACAAGAGGCAGCTACAACAGGAATGCAGTTACATCTTCAATCCCAGCAATCATCGATCACAACAACATCATCAATTAACATCTGCACGCAAGGTGCAGAAGTGTAGTATGAGTACAACTGACCCCATTTACTCAGTAAGTAACAAAACTAACCTTAGGTTGAAGGTAGTGATGAGCTAACACAAAGGTCGGGTCAAATACCAATATTCCGCAACAGTTCATGACGGCATAATACAAGTAATAAAAGAAGTATCTTAGAAATAAAATTCTCAATTCGTTCACATTTCAAAAAAAAAATAGGCATGCTTTTCAAGTATCTCAGTGAAAACCCAAATCTTTTACCTAAATTTTCTAAAAATACGAGTAAGTTTGAAAAACTGTGATTTTTCTCAACAATCCTTTCACAATAAGTAAGTTATTTCATTTTCTTTCCAGATAACAAGTGAAAAATACCTCTCTATGCCCACATGTCAATGTGTGTAAAAAGTCATGAATGACGTGATACTATATAACATAAGGAAAAATGCATCTTTATGCCTGTATTTCATGTGTGCATGCAATGCCATGTATCTCATAGATGAATCATGTACTCACACTCTCAGAGTACTCAATCTCACTGTCTCGCATCCTCTCACTATGTTTAATGCTCAGCACACTCAAACACTCAGCGATATACAATAACTGCTGCGACGTGCAACCCGATCCACACACACACACACATATAGTCGACTGCGCTCACTGAGGGTGTGTAGACTCCGGAGGGGCTCCTTCAGCCCAAGCGCTATATTGCTACTGCGTGCAGCCCGATCCAATCTTGTTGTAGCACGCAACCCGATCCATAATATATATAAATATACTTAAGGCTTGTTGCGGCGTGCAACCCGATCCATATACATAAATATGTATAGCCCGAAGGCTTGTTGCGGCATGCAACTCGATCCATATGCATAAATATAATCAATATATCGCTGCAACGTGCAACCCGATCCCATAAAGTATAATAGATATAATATGCTGCGGCATGCAGCTCGATCCCAAAATGCCACTCTCACTCAAGCCCTCGGCCTCACTCAGTCATCAGTCTCTCCTGTCTCACTCACGGGCTCACAATGTCATGAAACTAGCCTAACAACAATGATATACAACAACAACAACTACCCAGTATATTTCCACCATGTGGGGTCTGGGGAAGGTAGAATGTACGCAGCCTTACCCCTATCCTGGAAGGGTAGAGAGACTATTTTCGAATGACCCTCGGCTAGAGAAGTGAAGGGAGCCCTGATAACAAGTGATAGAAAGACAAATAGTTAGAAAACTAAATCAGAGATAACAACCAAGACTATGAAAGAGGTACCAATAACAAGTTATAGCAAGATAGTCTATCCAAACAAAAGGTCCGAGACAGCATACGAGAATATGGGCAAGTACTACTAGTAACTACGGAATTACCGAAGGTAAGTAGTAACATAACAAGACACGCGACCATAGAAAACTAAGGAAAAGAGGGAACCATACTAGAACTAATACCATCGAACTAGGGAAGACAAAGAGAAACACCCAACAACAATGATATGATGTATCAATAAAAACAACTGAGATTGAGATATGATATGAATGCATGAATATGACTAACTACGAAATATCAATAAAATCGGTGAGATGACAACAAGAAACGACAACTATGGGTCCAAACAACATCAGCATGAAGCCTAAGCATGATATTTAGCATGATTGACAACTCAATTACTTTATCACGTGGTGAAAACACAAATATCAACAAAATAGGGCCATTGTATAGTGTCATGGAAGCAACAGAGTCCCAATTCACATGGTGCACGACCACACGTTCGTCACCTATCATGTGCGTCACCTCAATACCAATCACATAACACGTATTGCGGGGTTTCATACCCTTAGCACTAAGTTTAGAAGAGTTACTTACCTTTAACAAGCAAATTCCAGTACCGAGCAAGCCAAGCGATGCTCCAAGAATGCCATCTCGCGCGTCCCGACCTTTGAACGGCTCAAAACTAATCAAAAATAACTCAAATACATCAAACAATGCTAAAAGAACCAATCCCAATCGAAAAAGGTCGAATCTTTAGTCAAAATCCCAAAATCAACCAAAAAGTCAAATCCAGGCCCACACCTCGGAACCCGACAAAACTCATAAAACTTGTCAACCTATTCAATTACGATTTCGACCATACTAGTTTCAGTCAAATCTGACTCTAAATCGATGTTCAAAACTCAAAATTTCATATTATGAAACTTTAGGCCAAAAATCTCAATTTCCTCTTTAAAAATTCATCAACCAAAGCTAAAATCGAATATAGATTCACGAAATATATCCAAAACCAAGTAGAGAAAACTTAGCCCAATTCATATGGTGAAAATCGCCTCGAAAATTTTCCAATTCCGAGCTCCCCAACTCAAAATATGTTAAATGAACAAAACCCTCGTTTTAACAGTGTTCTGCCTTGTTTCTTATGCCAAAAGATCTCGAAATTCACTTTTTATGCCTCCAATGAATTTCTTGTGAAATTATAGTAAAGTTAGGCTCTTGAAGCACTCCATCTTACCTTATATTGAAGGAGATATGTTGGTTTCAATATTTGGAAATATTGCAGATTTTTAAATACGAAATCAGTGGTAATTTCGTAATTAATCTGACAAATCTGGAAACCCAATTCTTAGTAAAATGACCATAAACTCCTTATGCGATGTCCAAATTTGACGATTCTTTTTGCTATGACTCCGTAATTACGATATGGATCTAATGCTTCAATAAGAACAGAAATTGGAGCTCATTTTCTTAATGTATTACCATTTATGCTTGAAGAAACGACGTCGAAACATAAAAAACGAGCGCAACACAACCCAAACCTATCCGAAACTCACCCGAGCCCCTCGGGACCCCGTCTGAACATACCAAAAATTCCCATAAAATAACACGGACCTACTCGAAGCCTCAAATCACGCATAACAACATCAAAACGATGAATCGCACCCCAAATCAAACTTAATGAACTTTTCCAAACCTTCAAATTTCAAGTTTCGCCAATTAGTGTCGAATCTTTCTAGAAATATCCAATTACAAATCCGGGCATATGCCCTAGTCCAAAATTATTATTCGGACCTAACGAAACAATCAAAACTCCAATCTGAGATCATATGCTAAAATGTCCAACTTGGTCAACTCTTCCAACTTAAAGCTTCAATAATGAAGTTCATTCTTCCAAATCGATTCTGTACAAGCTGAAAATCAAAACCGGCTATTCACATAAGTCATAATACATCATACGGAGCTACTCGTACACGTAAACTACCGAGCGAAGTGCAAATGCTCAAAATGACCGGTCGAGTTGTTACTTCTCCCCCACTTAAACATACGTTCGTCCTCGAACGTGCCAAAAGTTGTTCCCAAAACCATCAAACCACCGTATAACCTTACCATGCACATACCTGGGGTTATCCCACGTCACCCTATCCCATATAGGTCCGATAACACAACATAACTAAAATTTTCTGAATTCAACCAAGCCCACAAGCCTTAGAATCCAATTTCAAAAGATCTGTAATTTCTTATAAGATCTCAATCCTGCAACCTACACAGTGTATAAGTCTGAACAAGTTGTATCAAGCGATAACAATAATCCAAGATACAATCACATGATATACCTCATAACTCAAATATTTATAGCAATAATTTCTAATCACCGTAGCTGTTTAAAAATAAACCTGATACTGGTAATAAACCTCATATCAAACAAAACCTCTCTCTAAACCTTTGTACACTACTGATGATGAAATAAACACGCATAACTCATAACCCTTCATCAGATCAACAAGTCGTAGAGCTCCATCTCCTTCGACAAGAACTACAACCAAATTCTAGGCTGATCAGCAGAATTATCCTTCCAAATATACTAATCAGATCCGATAGCACCCATTCTAGGTCCGATGACCTCATCTCATCCAACACAACCACTCTAGTGACATGCCACATCAATACAATCTAAACCCACAGCCCGTGCAATCCGAGTTGTCGCGGGAGGTTGTTCATAGGGCTGAATCAGTGTCAAGGAGATCGAACGAAAATGAATCAGAGACCGAACCTGCAATCATGAAGATGCTCGAGGAACTGACAAAGTGAGTTGAATCGGGGGAGAAGAAAATTGAAGCAAATGACAAGAAGGTGGAAACCTATAATTCCAGGGTTGATCAAATTCTGGGGGCACCACCGATTTTTAAGGGTTTGGATTCAAAGAAGTTCGTGCAAAAGCCCTTCCCCTCGACTGGAATGTATGGATCTACCACCAGTTTTTGATGATGTGGTCGTTCAGGACTTCACTCAAGGAAGCTTTACAGTAATTAAAGCAGAATTTGATCGAATACCCAGTTGTTACCTGGGCTGATGTACATAATCGGTATCAGTCAAAGATAGGGTCGAAGACGACCAGCTGGGGACTCCTTCTGGGTCCCTTTATCCTATCAGGCCTGCCGATAGAGTCAAAAGGTATATCGACCGAGAACCACAATAGAACAAGGATCATTACTAGCCATATAATGAAGATCGAAGAGGTAACGGACCTGGCGCAAACCCGTTCGAGGTGAGAGGAGAAATGATCGAAGTGTTACGCCCCGCAATATTAAGTCGATATTATGCCTTGCAGTATTATATTACGACGATGTTACACCCTGTAGTGTTATACGTGGAATTGTCGTAAGATAATTGACCTCAGTTCAAGGACAGGATTATTTGGAGATTATATGCATTATGTTATTTCAAACAAGTGATGAGTAAATTCGTGAAGGGAAGAGGGTAAGCAAATCAAAGAAAATGAATTTTCGTCAAGCTTGGGAATTTGGGATAAAATATGGTCCGAGCTATAATACCCGGTATTTATGGACTAGTTCCATACAAGGTACTACATGACCATGATAGTAAGATGTACAAGGTATGTAAAAGTGAGTAGTATTTTAAGTAATTTGAGATAATTCTAATTATATGAGTGATTGATTAATTATTGAATAATGGGATATTATCTAATTAATTAAGGGATTATATTGGATAGAGATTAAGGGCATGAGGTGGCATCCCCCATGCAAATTGATATGATTCATGAAACTTACGTAAAGACTACCAAAATATTAAAAAGTTTGGGTTCTGGTCTTCATTGGCCTTAAATCAATCAAGGTAAGCTTATAAGTTTTCTTCCTAATTCAAACCATTCCAAGAACAGAAGTTAAATCTCAATCCATCAAGAATGATTCCAACAATTATGTTGACTTCAACGGAATTTAATCTTGAAAAACAATTCCAAACGAGATTTCTTAGCACCATAACAACGTGAGATTTTGTGATTCTAAAGGCTTACGGTTGTCACGACCCAAAATTGAGGGACGAGATCGACACTTAAACGGATGATCCCGGTCAAGCGGACCTGTATTTGCCTCACCTATCCCACGTACTACCCCGTGATATCAATATACATTACTCATGTGAACTAGCAATTAAGACTTAAGCATAAACTTACGATTTGATTTCATTTCCACCTTTTTATCATTACCAACATATGATACCAAATACTTACAAAATACATACAACATTTACCAACATGGATCACGATTCCGAACCGTACCATTACTTACCCAAAATACATATGTACACTACCCACATTGTGTCTACGGAGCCTCTACGAATACTAGAAACATAGCATTACCTGCCGGCAACAAGGCCTCGGCTATACCTTACAATACACAATAAACTCAAAAGAAGGTGGCATGAACCACAAATGGCCCCGAGAGGAAGTGGAGCTCACCAGTACAACTGAAAAGGATGAGGAGAAGGCACCACTAACGGCGAGCTGAGCTACCTGCTATGGACCCACCTACATCCATATAAAAGATGTAGCGCCCCCGAAAAAAAGGGAATTTAGTACTTTGGAATAGTACTAGAATGTATGAACAAACTTTATCCCAAGTATAATCAAATAATACACAAATAAGAGGCAGTAATAGAACCAATCAATCAATGCACGTGGAAAGAAACAACCGAAATAAACAAGTTTCACAATCTCTCCTTTTCCCCTTTCAACATCACCATACTCAAGAGTTCCATAGATTTTCATTTCAATAGTGATAATGATCACATTCCATCCTTATTACCTCGGCCACCCTTATTACCTCGGCCACCCTTATCACCACAACCAATCAACCTTATTACTTCGTGTTGCAGCGCGCAACCCGATCCCACCTGACAATGATATTTCATAACAACAACCACAAACAATTACATCACAAGAATGATCATTTCAAGGAATCACAAGTTCCCGTCAACAATTCATATATTTGGACCCAAGGCACAATAATTCTCACCAAGTAGTAATTCATGTACAAGGCATTGCCATAATTGTTCAACTCATTCACATCACTTCACAATACCCTTTTTCATTACTTACCACGCACGGTTTTTAGCCATTATATACATTCCCACACTTGGTCACATTAACATTCTTTCATTCATTAGCACATACTTTCATATCGATACCCTCGAGCATTTACGAGCTTGGCACATAAACATCAAAACACTTTTCAAAATCTCATATAGCACGGTAGTATGGAAATCAACTAGGACAATCAAAGAATAGAATCTTACGTCTCAACACATTTGAACAATCAATTCACATATTTTCAAACAAGGTACATATACCGTATGCTCGGACACAACAAAAGGATTCTATAAAGGTTAAAGTTAGCCATACATACCTCAAAGAGATTTTTCTTAGGTTTATACAATACACCAACACCTCTAGCCATAAAAATCTATAAGGAGATAGCGGAAATCAATTAATAATTAGGAAGATTACCCATGGTATAACTCTCTTAGGAATTTCATCAAACACCTAGCATGTGAAGTAGACTACAAGGTTTAGAAATGGCAATCTCTTCTTCCTTCACCCAATTTTTAACATGAACTACCCAAATTAGTTCTTTAATAGCACATACTACAACTTAGTCCCACATGCATGGCATACTTCTAACCCTAACAACATATTTGAACACTTAACTTCTTGGATGAAATTTTTGGAAGTAGAACTTACCCGGATGGAAGGCAATCTATGGTTATCTTTCTTGATTCTTGAAGACTTGAGCAAGATTTGGATGATTATGAAGTTATGCCCCTTCTTTCTCTCTCTATATTCTCTCATATCTCTCTAAAATCAGTAGAAAATGACCCCAAATGAAGCCCTTAACCCTATTTATGAAAATGGGGTCGGGTTATAGAAATAGGAAAAATAAACCTCTGGAACTGGGTCTGCGATCGCAGAATGGACCGTAGAACAAGAATGATGGCAAAAAAATGCATCACAAAATAGGTGCCCAAAACTGGGCAACACTGGCCCAGTCTGCGACCTGATATGCGATCGCAGAGTCAACATGCGACATGAAATGCGATCGCAGATTTGACACAGGATCGCATTTTTCCAACCTTTGGTAATTGGATCATAACTTTGCGTAGGAATGTCCAAATGACGAACGGTTTGAAGATTTGGAAACTAGACTCAAAGATATTTCATTTGATAGGTTATTCATCACATAATACCATATATACAATTAGATATGCTCATTCAAAGTGGACTAGTGCAAGTACTTTTGGAATTTTAGCCTATTATGAAATTTTCCCATTTGGCTTAGCCTTAGGCTTCCCCTTGGACCTCGCATCACTTATTATATGTCTCATACACTTATTCACCATATCCCATTCATTTACATCATATTTAAAGCACATAAAATATTATAATTAGCCTACCTGGCACCCCGAATCCTATATTGCTTAGCAAAATTTTCCGGGGTCTTACATTCTCCCCCGCTTAGGATAATTCGTCCTTGAATGAGAGGTAATGCCTGACCCAAACACCTAACATAACATATCCCTTTTCCACCCTACCTAAAGTCCCTAAATTTTGACTAACTCCCAAATTTTTCAGAAATTTCGGCAGCATCTCCTTTGTAACTAGGCCTATCCACCTGTCAGAGAATCACCCAAAACCATCCTAAAAACTCATTAGTAACTCAACAAATCATCACAACGTATATACCCATAACACTAATTCTCAACATCACAAGAGCTACATTATCATAATGACACCTGAACATGGACTGCACATTTTCAGATCATAACACCTATAAGGCATCTTCAAGTCAAAACTAATTGATATACAACCAAGCGAAAATATGTTTCTTCCACGACACTTTCGGCCTTCAAGGTGGTCTCCTAGGCTTACAAGCTTTGCCATAACACATTCACGGAAGCAATCCCAATCCCTAAACTTACCTAACAAGGATGACAGCTAGACATCTCGCATGAGTTAACTATCCATTAACTTTACCTTTAATGATTTTTATTGTACAATTTACATTCCACCGGACATTACGATTCATGGTAATAACAACAACCCACAATTCCATCACATGGAATCATACCATCAAGAATATCATTTCATAGTAACCAAACAATCATGTGTTTATAATAGTCCCTACCATCCATTAATGTAATCACAAAGGTGTTCACCAACAAGAATATAATTTCATTTCAATCAAAAATCCATATGAAGTCAAGCCACGATGATTCTTGCCAATAATGCATCATATAGGATATTACCATGATCTTATAGTTCAATCAAATCAATTCACACCCTTATTTTATCACTACCTTCTTAGACATAAACATATGAAAATACAAAGTACATGAGGAACAATTACGAGGAACATCATACTCCTAGTGCAACCTAATGGGGAAATGCGCTTATGTACCCTTCATTATCAGTTCACATAACATCTACGGGGGAAATTCTGGGAATAATCAGTTCACCCTCCTGAATTCTAAATCTCTATGCGAGCACCCAAACTAAACCTGTGGTGACCTTTATGATTACTCTAAGATGTGCTATAATAAATTGACCATAAAATTACCTACTGAATATATGTGGTCACAGGGTGACTTTGACACGTTTGTACCTTCAATACCAAATAGGCCAAATACAGTAAGGAGCAACGAAGTTCAAGATTGGGCTGGAATTATTCAGGAATCCATTAATGTGCTGAGCAGAGTATTTCATGAGGTTAAATTCTAAGAGCCACAAGGATCTATATTAGCGATGCCTTCATGGTTTAATCCAGGTGACTACATCAATTATCAGATAAGTTAAGCATAGTGGTAACTAGTATTCTTAGATAAGGTGGATACCATGTATGTGAACTTGAGATTTTTAAAGAACTGATCGAGTAGGATACACCAATTGTGTCCCTGAGTATAAGGTAAGTAGTTGAGCTCAAATGGTAAGACTCTTGCAACATGGGTGTGATTGAGGCCGCAAATGGAATACGTGGAATTTGATTCCACTCCTAGCAATAAACGACACAAGGACTCTATGCCACAAGCACATGAATATGGAAAAGAAGTCATCTACTTATGGGATTATCATAATTCGAACAATCTAATCCTTCCTAAGGTGGTGGAATTCCAGAGGTAGCAAAATTCCCCATACATGACAATGACGTTGTCAATACTCCTAGAAGCCGAGTGAGTAGAAAGCCACATAACCTCATCAAATCCGACTGGTTCAAGACTTTTGAAAAGGGGACACACTTTGGTTTGAAATTATGGAAATTTAAGCTTTAGCTTTTAAGGAAAATCATTACTTTTGGAACCCATGAGACAAGCCCTCGTAGCCCTAGAAAATCGTCAACAATGGCGAGAAAGTACTTACAATCATTACGAGCTAGTGTAGAATAAGGCCTCGAAGTGACCGTATGAATAATTATGAAAGGGTGAGAAGTCTTGATGCACTTATCGAAGAAGAGAAACCCAAGTTACCTAGTCACATGGACAAGCAGAGCAGGTAGATGATTGTTTAGGAGAAAATCTCACAAGGAGTGCGAGCAGTATCTTTTTATCATAACAAAAGAAACATACCCCGACCCTCGATTCCATAAGGCATAAAATTAGATTCACAAGGAGAGTTACCAGATGAAAACAGATAGTAAGGCAGCAAACTAAGAGCACCACTTGGAATCAACAAGCTTAAACAGAGTTGAGGACATTAAGAGTCTGTAGTAAAAGGGAAACTTGCCCACTCTCAGGGCGCTTGTAGAGTACATAAAGTGAGATTAATTAAATCAGATTATATAGTTGGATAACTAGTTGAGAAATTGAGATAATATCGCATTGAATATTACGGGTGTCATACCTCCTCTTTCCCGAAAGGGATGATATAGGGAGTTTTTCCAATTTAAGTGACATTATTCAGATTTGGGATTTATTTTAGTTTTCAGAGTCTCCACCCGGATTTTTGACGATGCTCCGGGACACCGTTTTATTTTAAAATCCCAGATCGAGGAAATCTTGACTCTGTTTTAATTTGCCTGCGACCAGAAATCCAAGTAAGGAGTTCTATTAACCCGGGAGAAGGTGTTAGGCATTCCCGAGTTCCGTGGTTCTAACACGGTCGCTTAACTATTAACATTTGGCCTATATTATCTGATTATTTTACGTGTTTTAGCCTATTGTGCATTTAGCCCTTTTTACTTTTGTGAAATGCTTTTAATATTTATGGATTTATCTTGAAATAAGTCACGACGTCGTGCACTTATTTGTTTTTTTTTTGGGACATATTATAACTACGCCACATGAAATGCACCCACAATTACAACATGTGATTTTTATTATAATTTGAAGTTTGAAGACGGGGACATAAGTTGTCACACCCGCGTGTAGATTTACGTAGTCAAGACTATGGTCGTGACGGTTTTATAATGCCCATTTGCGGTGATATTTGAGTTTTCTATTTTTTGAAGAGTGTTTTAGTTTTAAGATCGATTAGGAAGTTTGTGGATTTATCTTGGACAAGTTACGATGGCGTGCACTTGTTATTTTTTAGCACAGGGCAAAACGTTACATGAAATGCATCCGTGATTGCTATGTGCATTTTTAGTTGTTTAGAATTGAGGGTTGGGGGCATGAGTTGCCACTCCCGAGTGTAGCTTATTGTAACTTGGAATAGTATTCGGTTCTTTATCAAATTTCAATCTAAAGGGCCTGATTTTATGTAGGGGGTTGTCTAAAGAAAGAGATGAATTCATTAGCCTAAAAGGAAACAATTTTCAGGCTATGGCCATATTTTTCCCCAATTAATCACTTTAGGCCATCCTAGCTTGGCTATTTCTGCAAGAAAACTAACGATTAGGAAATTCAAGTCTTAATCAGATCTTAAAGATCTTCTTTTCCTAGTTTGGTAAATGATAAAAATGAGTTAATCAAAATGCGACTTATCCGTGTAGATATATATATACACCTATAATAATTATAGACACATAAATGCATTATCTACTGGTCTCGCTTCAAATTGGTAAGTTAAAATTACTTTTTTTCTGGAGCTTTGTAATTTCTGGCGAAGATACACAAAACATGCAGTTTTACCAATTCTAAATTAACAATTCTTGTTAACTTTTAGATATCCTAATCGCATGCTTCAAGGTCAAAGTGTTCATACATCGATTTGTGAGAGTTTAACAGGATACGTCATGAACCAGAAATAATCCACTAAATCCACTTATATTAAAACAACTGAATTTTGAAATAACTACTTAATTTGAACACTATCAGTTGAAAAGCTAAAAATGAATATACAGTCCAGTCCTTATTACAAATAAAACATATACAAAAGGATGTAATTACGCTATTACATTGTTCTTAAATCAAATACATAAGTTCTAATAATAAGAAGAAGAATAAAAAAAAGGAACAAGGTTAGCTGATGCCCCTGTTCGAGCCAACAAATTTTACACTTTAGGATCTGTATTCTTCGGCTTTTAGTCCCAACTGGACCATACAGAACTTATGTGCGCTGTAAGAGGCTGAATCTGATCATTACAGGGATCAGATTCAACCCTTTACATGCTGCTCCCCATCGTGATATAAGATATAAGTCGTCCAACCAACATATGTATAAACATCTTATGTGGTGCATTTGACCATAAAGGGGGTCAGATTCACTACCCTTTAATGCTATCTAATGACTCTATTATGACTTCATAGATATGGAATTAATCACAGAAGCCTCTAGCAGATGACTCTGCTGTTGTAATCACACATAGAGGGACAACCAGATTTTGATAAGTGATCACAGGTTAAACAGGAAGAAAGGCAACATGTTTTATGTATTTTTCTTAGATTGAATCTGACTATGAAGGAGAGTCTGATTCGAACCCAGAGATACAAACTTTCTTGACATTTATAACAACCATACCAATACTTCAAATAGCATTCCTTTGAACATTTTGACTATTCTTGGCTTTTTAGAGACTGAATCAGACCATATAAGGGTTCAGATTATTTACTCTATAGCCCTTTTGACTACATGTTGTATACCCTTTATAGGGTGAATTTCAGCCATCTACACTACTATTTTGTGCACTATTATGGGGTGAAATTTGACCATTGGAAGGTCAGATTCATCTACCCTAGTGCTGATACTAACCTATCTAGAGATTTGCTTGTTGAATCTCTTTATTGACCAAAGAGACTCAATTAAAAAAGCATATTTTTCTGCACACTTATAGAGAGAGCCTGACCATAGAGAAGGTCATATTCTATACCTCAGTGCAGCCTTAATTTTTAATATAGAACTATGAGTATTTATCATATTTATATACATTTGGCCTGAAATAACAGAATATTTCAGCAAGGAGATAGCAACAAAACAAACAGTATTCATCACATTCAACAGGTTCATTAATATGCTAATAAACATCTATACAGTCACATGTACATAAAGCAAGAGAGATAACCTCATTTCATCAATAACAAACTAATTTAAGTAGGGAGAATCAAGAAGTTTCATTAAGAAAAGATGAGTTAAAATGCATACCTTTTAAGAAAGAAACAAATAAAGAGACTTGACCAAATAAAGGTCAAGTATGAACAGCCAGAAGGAAGAGAGATCAGCAAACAACAAACAGAAAAAAAAAACCCAAAGAAAACCAACCAGTCCAGCTAGAATAACCCAGAAATCTTGAGTGTGGATGTTTGAAGGAAGAACTTCTAGAAAATCAAAATTCATCAAAAGGGAAGATAACAACTGAACTAGGCCATCTACTTATGAACTTGTTTTCTAAAAGGGAATCAGATTTTTTTCTAATAGGACTCTTCTTTTCAAAACCTTTTAAGTAAGACAGTATTTCTGAAAAAATGGGAAGGATTCTGTATCCCAGCAGCTCAAAAATGTAAAAAAATTCTAACCCCCCCCCCTACCTCTAAAAAGAGGGTCTACTTATAGGATATTTGAGAATGGGATATTCTTTGAATATTCCCTATCCAATACTGAAAAATAGTACCAAAATAGTACATAGGGCAGTTGTCAACCCTATCTTTGGGACAATTGCCCCTATTCTAGAACATTCTTACCTATTAAAAGACCCTTTTACCCTTAAAAATATGATTTCCTAAGTCTACATTACCTATTGTACCCCTTGGAGTCCCTGAATTCACCGTTGGGTAATCAAGATTAAGCTCACTTTGGGTTATTATTTAACTCAGTTAACTAACACTAGTTAGGTTCACTAGTTAACTAGGCATTAACTTTGGTTAGTTAACCCCAACTATGTTCTTTAGTTAACTATTAGTTGTTCTTAACTAAGGTTGAGTTAATTAATTAAAGGTTAATTGATTAAATGCCTAGAGTTAGTTTCATACTACTTACTTATGTTTAAATCAATTAATTGAAGTAAACCAATTAGTTTTGACTTCTTAAATTAAGTTAACTGATTTAGTTTAATTAAGTCAAACTCACTTACCTAAAATCAGAAACTTAACTAATTATCAAGCCTAGGTTAAATGATTTGTTTTAGTTAATTAGTCCTAAATTAATTACCTTAGGCAGATTTTAGGACTTAGTTATTTGTTCAAGAGACTATTAGACTAGGTTAACCTAGTTAAACAAGTGTATTTTAGGAGGTTATCACTGATTAGGGCAGCCTTGAGTTTAGGATTTGAACTAAGTTAATTCATGGCCTTGCACCGGTTCAGACTAACTAGTAATAATCCTAAAAGAGCTAATAGCTCTTATACATGACATAATTAGGAAGGAATCCTAAATTGATATTCACTTAACACTAAACAGAATCAACAATCAAAGCAAAGCAAGGCGGAGATCAAATTTCAGTTTAATCAGCACACAAATGATCCCTAATTATTATCTAGATAGGTAAACTCGACCACAGTTCTAATCATAATAACACGATAACACTGTTCTAATTATTATTTAGTTTCAGTTCAATCATCTAATTCAAATCGCAACATAGGGTATCACTGTCCTAATCAAGATTAAACAAAATTGTCATTTTAGATTCTTCTTAGTCAATCTAGAGCAGGATAGTAACAGTCAAACAATGAGCAAGGATGGACGAAGAAAACAAAAGGAGAGAAAGAAAAAGACAGAAATGAAATTACTAAAACAAACTAAAAGAAATGACTGACATGAGATTTGGTCTTAAAAAAGAATAAAATCCAGAATCATTTACCACAAGAATTCCTAAATTGATTCATCAAGACTCTCATAATGAAAACACAATTAAACTTTTGTGTGGATTCCAACATACGAGACAAGAACAAACATATGATTTCTAAAAGAACCTAGATTAATCAACAAGGAAATATGACTAAACAAACACGGGTAGTAATAGAACAAAAAAAACAGCCTAAGACAGGGTGATTATACAACCCTGTTCATAATTTCAGTAAAATGGGATAAAAAAGTAACCACAAAAGAGGAAACAAACAGAAGAAGAGGAAAAAAGTGGGGAAAATACCCCTTGATGGGTTTGGCAAGGAAAAGGAAGTTGTTGGACCTTACCGGATCCCAGTGGGGTTTGAAAATGAATCAAACCTTCATGAATAGATTGCTCTAGTTAAGAGCAATCGACCCATGAAGGTCTGAACCATTGATTGTCTTTGAATCGGCCGGGGACTAGTTTTGGGATTTTCAGATTCTTAGATCTGAAACTGACACAAATCGATTGGGTTTTTAGGGAAACTAGCAACGGGAGGTGATAGAGGGGATGATGGTGATTGACTGGTAGGGATTTGGGTATGGATTGGGTGAAGCTCCGCCGCCGGAGGCGATTTTCGGCAGGCGAAGGGTGGCGGCTAGGGTTTGTTAGAAAGAAGAGAGAGAGAGAGAGAATGGACGAAGGGGGGGTGTGATACTTTGCAAATGAGGGGGTAGGGTTTAGTTTGGACATTTATATAGTTTAGAGGGGGTGAGTTCCTAGCCGTCCGATCTATTTCGATCAATGGCTAGGATTTAACTCACAAACCCAAACGGGGTCGTTTAGAGGGGTGCTGGGGCAGGGCGGGTAAGGGGTTTGGGCCTGGGTTATTTGAGTGTGTAAGGATTGGGTTTGGGCCTGGGTAGTTTCAAGCCCAGGTCCGAAATTGGCTCTTTAAGCTAATTAAGTTAATTAAGTTCAAATCTAATTTAATCCAAAAAATGTAGCAATTAATTTTAAACCTTATTGTTCATCTATTTACATATTAATTAAGAATAAAACAACCAATTTTATATTCCTAATTAAATCTATGATTTATCGAATAAAAAATGATTAATTTCTTAGTAATTAGTTATTAAAAACTACATTACGTTAAATATTCATCATTCGTCTATTATTTAATTAATTATGAATAATAATTTCATAATTCCTTGATAATAGTGATGCAAATTTTAATAATTTTAAAAGATGAATTAAGGATATGCAAAAATGCAAATAGTTCACAATTAATTACTGAAAAATCAACAAAAATTCATAAAATCAATTGATTTATTGAGATTTTTATAGGACGATACAGCGAGTAAAAAATCACATGCTCACAACGGGTAAAACAAAACATGATGTAAGACAAATGAAAAGAAAATGAGAGAGCTTATAGAAGTGACCTTTACATTGTGACCACTAGGAAAGGTGATAATATAAGGGATTATGCGAAGCTAAGTGTTTGAAAGAAGATCTACGCATATAGTCACATTATGCATAGCTCCAGAATTTTTAAAATCCAATTATGTTTAGCAACTCTACTTCACAACGAAGCACTGGAACACACTTCTACACAACTAGTTATTACCAACAAAATTGGGAGACGCTATAAGACTTGGCCGAGAGAAAGGCTTGATATATGAATGTGTTACTAGGGGGATTGCTCCTTGGTTAACCCAAAACCAAAAGGTGAGAGTTCGATTGGGAAGAGGATTGTTAGATTAGTAAAGGCACAGATGATTCAGAAATTTTGGCATGCTATCGACCCTTGATGAGCTTGTAGTGAAGTGGGAACCCATGTAATTTGTGGCATTTATTAATCCATTGACCATATATCTAGAAGTATTTTAAAATTAGAGCTACTCTTTCTGGTTCAGAGTTCAACCTTTAAGGATAGTGCTTGTAAGGGGATATGATTGAGAAGGGATAATATAACCGATGGTGAATGAAGCAGGATCGTAGTTAAAGTAAGAGGATGGATTGACTTGCCCCCGCCACCTATAATCCCATATCCTTGTTTAGTTATGTCAGAATACTGAAAACCCCAGTAATATCAGAGGACCGAAAACTAGTTAACTAGAAAATAAAGGTACTGTTACATCTATCCCATTTTCTAGATTCAGCAGAATTGGTGAAGAATTTGGGTGGATTACTATTAATAAAAGAAATTGTATTTCTAGATACCAGGGACACAATTATGCTCTTTCTTCAGCCCTCGAAATTGGAACCGAGAAATGGGTCATCAACTAGGGGAAAGTCGGGTATGTCAGATGAACTAACAAAAAGGAACTTGAGGTTTTAGGAGTAAACTCAATAGCTTCACGGCTTAGAGGGGGCCACTACAAACATCAAAATCAGTTGGATTCGTAGCAACATGGAGCAATTAGCATATAACAACACTTAAACAAGTATTATTCAATCCAAAGGAGGAGCAAAATGCTCGTCTTCCTTATAACCAAAAGAAGAACAACCTTCAAGAATAAGATGAGCAACAAGAATAAGTAGCATGATCCAGCTACATGGAGGCTCGACGAACACTAGCTTCGATGGAGATTTAATAATGTTTAAAAGTAATTGAGCAGACCAAATTCAGAAAATAACCTGTCGGAGATGAGGGAGATTCTCGCCAAGCAAATAAAAATTTAGTCAATTCCGACCACTAGACCAAAATGGAAGCTTCAACAAAGATAGAGCAAGGGCACTACCATACTAGAGGTGATGATGAAACAAATCAATATCTTCACCCATATCAATATTCAGATCGAAGCAGAACCCGAACAAAAGGGGTCAAGAAAAGATATCTTTTTATTTTGTGCGAAAATACGATAATGGTTCATCCCTTCATTCGATGAGAAATTCTTCGGGTATAGTCCCTTGTTAGAGTTTAGATAGGCGTGCTGGAAATGGTAATGCTATAGCTACAACTCAATTCAAGGACATGATTATAGAGCTCGATGTCATAAGAGATTGCATATAAGAAAATTTGCGGTATAGTGAATTTCAAGAAATATTGGATCTCGTTCAAAGAGTAGGTGCATGCAATGTTCTGTGACTCAACATTTATTAAGACCATGCCTATGAAAGTTCTTCAATATGGATGTACATATACAATCAAGATTACAATGGTTCCATACCGATATACTATAGGGTTTGGTGGTGCAGTGACATCAATAGGGACAAGGGCACTCGCCTCTAAGCGATAGGATCTACCAACCCCTCCACAACTCAATACATTCTCCTAAAAAGACCTTGGGCAATCCCTTCGGACTCAATGGTGGGATCAATCCCTCCTCATGGATTCAAACACGCGGATTATGGTATCACAATTACTCATTTTGAGAGTAAGGTTTGGAGAGAAAACTAACTCCCTAACTTGAGCTCTATCACACGATTGGAGTATCAAAGAAGGGTGAAATTCCTAAATGTCCATGTAGCCCCCTAATTATAGATGTGGTCGACAACACACCGATAAGAAGGGCTCTACTAGACACGGCTCCGAGACATCCTAGGACACTTTAAAACCTGAGGCTCTGATACCAAGTTTGTCACGCCCCAAAACCGAGGGACGAGACCAGAACCTAACCGGATGATCCCGGTCAAGAGGACCTGGATTTTCCTCACCTATCCCATGTACTACCCCGTGATATCAATATACATTACTCATGTGAACTAGCAATTAAGACTTAACGTGGATAAACTTACGATTTGATTTCATTTATACCTTTTTATCATTACCAACATATGATACCAAATACTTACAAAATACATACAACACTAACCAACGTGGATCACGATTCAGAACCGTACCATTACTTACCCAAAATACATATGTACACTACCCACATTGTGTCTACGGAGCCTCTACGAATACTAGAAACATAACATTACCTGCCAGCAACAAGGCCCCAACTATACCTGACAATACACAATAAACTCAAAAGAAGGTGGCATGAACCACATATGGCCCCGAGAGGAAGTGGGGATCACTAGTACAGCTGAAAAGGATGAGGAGAAGGCACCACTAACAGCGAGCTGAGCTACCTGCTTTGGACCCCCTTACATCCATATAAAAGATGTAGCGCCCCCAACAAAAGGGACGTTAGTACTGTGGAATAGTACTAGCATGTATGAACAAACTTTATCCCAAGTACAATCAAATAATACATAAATAAGAGACAGTAATAGAACCAATCAATCAATGCACGTGGAAAGAAACAACCAAAATCAACAAGTTTCACAATCTGTCCTTTTCCCCTTTCAACATCGCCATATTCAAGAGTTTCATATATTTTCATTTCAATAGTGATAATGATCACATTCATCCTTATTACCTCGGCCACCCTTATCACTACAACCCATCAACCTTATTACTTCGTGTTGCGGCGCCTAACCCGATCCCACCTGACAATTATATTTCATGACAGCAACCACAAATAATTACATCACAAGAATTATCATTTCAAGGAATCACAAGTTCCCGTCAACAATTCATATATTTGGACCCAAGGCACAATAATTCTCACCAAGTAGTAATTCATGTACAAGGCATTGCCATAATTGTTCAAATCATTCACATCATTTCACAATACCTTTTTTCATTACTTACCACGCACGGTTTTTAGACATTATATACATTCCCACACTTGGGCACATTCACATTCTTTCATTCATTAGCACATACTTTCATATCGATACCCTCGAGCATTTACGAGCTTTGCACATAATAAGATAGGCACATCAAAACACTTTTAACAATCTCATATAGCACGGTAGTATGGCAATCAACTAGGACAATCAGAGAATAGAATCTTACGTCTCAACACATTTGAACAATCAATTCACTCATTTTCAAACAAGGTACACATACCGTATGCTCGGACCCAACAAGAGGATTCTACAAAGGTTAAAGTTAGCCATACATACCTCAAAGAGCTTTTCCTTAGGTTTATACAATACACCAACACCTCTAGCCATAAAAATCTATAAGGAGATAGTGGAAATTGATTAATAATTAGGAAGATTACCCATGGTATAACTCTCTTAGGAATTTCATCAAACACCTAGCATGTGAAGTAGACTACAAGGTTTAGAAATGGCAATCTCTTCTTCCTTCACCCAATTGTTAACATGAACTATCCAAATTAGTTCTTTAA
Source organism: Nicotiana knightiana (assembly GCA_005239525.1). Taxonomy (NCBI): domain Eukaryota; kingdom Viridiplantae; phylum Streptophyta; class Magnoliopsida; order Solanales; family Solanaceae; genus Nicotiana; species Nicotiana knightiana. Next base: position 132,414 of record ML381794.1, read on the forward strand.
TAGCACATACTACAACTTAGTCCCACATGCATGGCCTATTTCTAACCCTCACAACATATTTGAACACTTAACTTCTTGCATGAAATTTTTGGAAGTAGAACTTACCCGGATGGAAGGCAATCTATGGTTATCTTTCTTGATTCTTGAAGACTTGAGCAAGATTTGGANAAGTTATGCCCCTTATTTCTCTCTCTATATGCTCTCATATCTCTCTAAAATCAGTAGAAAATGACCCCAAATGAAGCCCCTAAACCTATTTATGAAAATGGGGTCGGGTTATAAAAATAGGAAAAATAAACCTCCGGAACAGGTTCTGCGATCGCATAATGGACCGCAGAACAAGAATGTTGGCCGCAGAATGCATCACGAAATAGGTGCCCAAAACTGGGCAACACTGGCCCAGTCTGCGACCTGATCTGCGATCGCAGAGTCAACATGCGACATGAAATGCGATCGCAGATTTGACACAGGATCGCATTTTTCTAGCCTTTGGTAATTTGATCATAACTTTGGGTAGGAATGTCTAAATGATAAACGGTTTGAAGCGTTGGAAACTAGACTCAAAGAAATTTTATTTGATAGGTTATTAATCACATGATACCTTATGTATAATTAGATATGCTCGTTCAAAGTGTGGACTAGTGCAAGTACCTTTGGAATTTTATCCTATTATGAAATTTTCCCATTTGGCTTAGCCTTAGGCTTCCCCTTGGACCTCGCATCACTTATTATATGTCTAATACACTTATTCACCACATCCCATTCATTTACATCATATTTAAAGCACATAAAATATTATAATTAGCCTACATGGCACCCCGAATCCTATATTGCTTAGCAAAATTTTCCGGGGTCTTACAACGGTGCAACCTTTTTCAAGAATATCATACGGATTTTTTCCTAATCCAGGTATGTTAAGGCTATCCCTTCTTTCTGTTTTGGAATGATCCAAATAATACAAATGAAACGAGCAAAGTATGAAACTTTCATAAACGACTCTATTCATAAAAATACTAGGGGTGTCTATATTTTTGATTCCCCATGTGAATTATTATTATATCTTATGTTCATGGGTCTCAGAAAAATACGTATTTGATAAAGTTTATCCGAAAGACATATTGATTTTTAAGGCATTCCGAGAAAAGCTTATTAACGTATTTCTTATCCATTTCATGCATTTATACATGTACATTGACCCATGACCAGATGGTGTTATATATGCGTATATATGTATATTATATTTATATGGGATATGGGAAAATGTTATGGCGTTATATACGCACCACCACCTGATCAGCTGGTATACGTTAATGATTTTTCCCACAGTGGCCTAGATGAAATGATGGGATGCCTTCAGAGGCATGATGATGTTATGAAACATGTACCTATGCACGACGTGATATTCATACGCATATGCATGACACTATAATTATTTCATGATTTACAAAATTATCCAGACTTACAAGTTGAGTCATGTACTCTATATTTCTTCTATGTCTGTTATGTACTTATTTATGTGCCTTACATACTCGGTTTTCGTACTGACGTTCCTTTTGCCTGGGGATGCTGCGTTTCATGCCCGCGGGTTCCGATTGACAGGTCGAGAGTCCTCCAAGTAGGCGATTAGTTCAACGGAAGATGTTGGTGCACTCCATTTGCTCCGGAGTTTCTTGTTTGGTCAGTATGATTTAGATGTGTATTGTTTGGTATGGCGGGGCTCTGTCCTGAACTTTATGACAATTATGTATCCTTAGAGGCTTGTAGACAGATGTCATGTACGTAAAAGATTGTATGGCCTTGTCGGCCTATGTTCAGTGTACGGGTGGTTATTTTGGTCTTAGAGGCCCATATGTCTTATGTATAAGTTAGTGCTACTTGTAGTATTCTACATACTTCACGAAAGCCTCTCCGGCTCAGTTATCTATGAAGTATGATACAAAAAGATATGTTATGTTGGTACTTGGTTGAGTAAGGTACCGGGTGCCCGTCACGGCCCATCAATTTAGGTCGTGACACGAAGTCAGAGCTCTCGAGGGCTCATGAGCAAGAATGGTTTCGACAGGAATGTCAGGCCCAAAGAAGCACCATGACTGTTAGAATATAACTTTAACGTTGATGCATCCGCCATCGGACGTATCAAAGATACTAGATGGCCTCGACCTCTGCAGACCAATCCTACCTAGAGAAATCCCAACCAAATGTGCAAGTATCATGTCACTCATGGCCATAGAACATAATATTGCAGACATCTAAGGGAGGAGGTAGCCCCATTGTTCAATGATGGGCACCTTCGGGAATTCTTAAGTGATCAAGCCAAGAATCACTTCAGAAACAGAGATTCAAATCGATAGAACGAGCAAGAAGATCCACAATATGTGATTCACATGATTGTTGAAGGGGTCGATATTCCCTAAGGACCAGTATTAAAATGCAGCAAGGTGTCGATCACAAGGGAGAAGCAAACTCGGGAGTACGTACCGGAAGGAACCTTGTCTTTCAATGACGAGGATGCAGAAGGGATCGTACAACCCCATAGTAATATCTGTACTTATGAATAAGACTCAAGTTAAATGTGTTTTAATTGATCCAAGTAGCTCAGCCAACAACATTCAATCGAGGGTCGTAGAGCAGCTCGGCCTACGGGATCAGGTTGTGCCCCCGACCTGAATACTAAACGGCTTCAACATGGCATATGAAACCACCAAAGACGAGATAACTTTGCCAATGAACATGGCTAGGACCATCCAAGAGACAAAGTTCCATGTGATCAAGGGCGATATGAGGTATAACACCCTATTGAGGAGGTCGTGGATCAACAACATGAGGGCAGTGCCCTCAACCCTTCATCAGGTTCTAAAGTTCCCGACAGCTGAGGGAGTCAAAATAGTCTACGGGGAGAAACCTTCTGCCAAGGAAATATTTGTCATCGACGAAGTGATACTGATATTGTCACTTTCATCAACGAAAGGGTCAAATTCGAAGGGAAAACAAGAGGCCAAATAGCAACCACAGACACCGTCCTCGACCCAATCAGAGAAGTAGAGGATTGACGAGGATGTTGACTACAATGTTCTTCGATCCGTCATGGTCCCTGATGATTCCAATGCCACCAAGTCAACAATCGAAGAGTTGGAACAAATCATACTGACCGAACATCAGTCCGAATGAAAGGTATACCTGGGCACAGGGCTGGCTCTCGAGATCAGGGGAAAACTTATTCAATTCCTTAAAACTAACATGGACTACTTTGCTTGGCCCCATCTCGATATGACACGGATCCCACCGGAAATCACCACTCATAAACTAAGCCTGGACCCGAAGTTCTATCAGGTGAAGCAAAAAAAAAGATCCAGGTCTGAGGTCAAACATGCTTTCATCAAAGACGAGATAACCAAACTTCTTAAAACATGATATATTCCCAAAGTAAAATATCCCGAATGGTTAGTAAAGGTAGTAGTAGTCCCTAAGAAGGGAAACAAACTTAGAATGTGTGTAGATTATAAAGATTTAAATAAATTATGCCCCAAGGATTCTTTTTCTTTGCCTAATATCGATCGCATGATCGATGTCACAGTCACCATGAGATCCTCAGCTTTCTCGATGCCTATTCTGGGTACAACCAAATACAGATGAACCTGGAAGACCAGGAAAAAACCTTGTTCATCACTAAGTATGGTACCTACTGCTATAATGTAATGCCATTCGGATTAAAAATGCAGTGCAACTTATCAACGCCTAGTAAACTGGATGTTCGAAGAACAAATAGGGAAATCCATGGAAGTTTATGTTGATGACATGCTAGTTAAGTCCATGCTAGTTAAGTCCCTGCGAGCAGAGGACCATTTGAAGCATTTGCTGGAAACTTTCAGTATACTTAGGAAATACTGTTTAACCAAAGAATTAGATTCTCTACCAAAGCTATTTTAAAAAGAACACGGGTTTCTGATAACCAAAGAATATGCTAATAATTGTAAGTAAATTCATAAATAGAAAGAAGAAAGATGCGTAAAAAGTAAGTATATTTCAATAGTGGTTCGAACGTGTCCTTATAAGTTATATTGTACTCTCTTTTATAGGGAATTTCTTAATATAGCATTTACTCTTTTCAGTGATTGAGCATTAATGGTTAATAATGGCATTAATGTAATGTTACAATGATTAATCGTAACTGTTGCGTGAAGATTATGTAACGTTTTGGATCATTAATTGAAGATCCCCGAATCTCCCTTTATTCGATCTTGATTCATTTTGACCGTGTCTCCTCACTTTCTCAATTAGGTTGAGATACCCGTATCTGATTACCCCATGGGTATGCTGTTCCGTGCCTCTTTATCTCGTACCTCTTCATAAAGTCTCGTCCAGTTGTCATGTTGTCATTGCTCCACATAGATTGCAGATTCATCATAAGTATTATACGTGCGAAACTCAATTTTACCAATACAGATAGTCCCCCCGCTTACCATTTATTTATCGATTAATATTTGGTAAGTGGATACTCATTTATGGCGGGAACAGTTTGCCGCCGCTTCACTCGTTCCATTTCTTCCGTCTCTGAATGTATGTGTCGCTTGTCACTTTCATTTAATGCCCATGCCATGTGGATTTCCTAGATTGGTTCTGCAATTATTCAGTGCCTTTTAGGGCTTTTTTCGGCTGCATCAGTCTCGAAGTGACAGCTTCAATTATGACTTTCACATCACTGATTTTTCCATTTTTTGATGGTTGCCTTTAGTATAAATACCCCTTTTCCTTTCTTTACTTTCACGAAAAAATTCTAACCTTCTTTCTTTATTTGTAAATTCTTCATCTTCGTAAATATGTCTTCTTCAAACCAGCAATCAAAAAAGGTCATCATTGTAGATGAACTGACTCTTTCTTCTGCTCCAACACGGAGTAGGAGGGGCAGTAGTCTTAGGAGCTTAAATTCTACTCCTTCCAGAGGTTCTGTTTCTTATTCTTTTCCCCCGCCATCTTCTAGGTCTAACACTCCTTCCTCTTCTTCGAGGGCTAGGGATTCTAGATCTTCATCAAAGAGTAGAGAACACAATGAACCGCTTCGTGAGCTGAGAGTCGATGAGATTGTTCCTGCGGAGTTTTCTTTTGCCAAAGAAGTCAAGCCATGAGTGAGCAGCTTTCTTCAATGTAGTCACATGACAGTGCTGACCTTTATCCTACCCAAATAACAGAGGTCTTAGTGTCTCTTGTACGCGGTGATTGTTATTGCAAGCCTGATTTTCCTGTTGTTGTTCCTAACGATAACCAAAGAATAACCTCTTACAAGAATTGATATTCTTATGTCTATACTTATCCCTTCACATTAGGATTCAAGCCTCACATCGACCCTGTTATCATCGAGTTTTGTTGATTCTTCAAAGTTTGTCTGGGACAAGTCGGTCCTCTTATTTGGCGAGTAGTCGTGTGCCTTAGGTATTTGACCAATTTAGCTTCTGTATCCTTCACTTTTCATCATATTATTCACCTCTATTCTCCACGTTTTCCCACCAATGAGTGTTTACTCTCGCGGCTAGGAGTAAAAGGGTGTTAGTTACTCCAGATGATGACAAAGATAGAGGGTGGTATGTTCGGTATGTTGTTGTCCCTACTGCAGGTTTAGTAGGTGAATAAAATCTCGCCTTCCCTGAGAAATGGAACTTTGCACGTGAATTTTGCTCACTTTCCTTTTCTTCACTTTTGATGAACTTTCAGTACAGTGATGGTTTCTTCTTCTTTTGCAGCAACTATGGGAACCGTCGAGAATGTCTCCGCTTTACGTGATTAGGTAGAAAAACTCTTGTCAATCACTCCTTTAGAAGAACGTTCGTGGAAGTACCTCTCTTTGAGGTTTGGTTGGAAGGTGAAGACCCAAGGTAAGTGAAGTTTTTCGTTTTTACTTCTCTTTTTAAGCTTTATCTGACCCCTTTTATTTGGTAGGGTTTCCTGCTCGTGGAGTTTCTGCTGCGGTTGTGTCCGCTTCAAGGCTGTCTCTAGCTAAGGACCAGGAGATCATTGCTGGTTCCTCCTCGTCAAAAAGAAAAGCAAGTGGGTCCAGGACCTTAGAGGAGGAAGATGAAGAGGAGGGTTCACAGGTCCATAGGTAACGTAGGAGGAGGGTGGTCTCTGATGATGAATCTGCACCCCTTGTTGATCCTCCTGTGCCTGAATAAAAACTTTTGGGCTCCTGAAGATGCAACTCCCTATCCTGTTTGTGAGTCTGTTGATCACATGTTCCAACAAGGTTTTGGTAATATCTCTGATGAAGCTCCTCTTATTGGTTTCTCTCCTCCTCCTGCTAAGAAACTTTTGTTTATTGCTCCCATTGCTGCCTCTGCTCCCATTGCTGTTCTTGCTCTTGTTGCTTCTCCTCAACCTACTCCGTCTGTGGCTCTTTCGCCCGCCCCCGCTTCTGTGCCTTCTGCTGTTGAAGTACGGTCTTCCAGCATGGGGTGATGAAGCAAGTTACAATAGAGGTTCCTGCGGCGGGCAGCCTCTTGAAAAAGTCGGGCCAAGTTGATGCATGGTTAAAGCTATTGATAGGTTCGACTGAGAAGTCTAAGATGGAAAGCCACAACTCCCTGACTTGGATGAACGAGATTGTGCACTCGTCCTTAAAGGTAAAACTTGATTTTCCTCCATATGTACTTATATATATTCTTACAGTATCTAATTTATCATTTTATGTAGATCAACCTTATAGGCACAGAGTTAATGAAGAGAATTGGTCAAACAGAGCAAGCAACAAATGACTTCCATATTGAGGCTGATAATTGAAAGGAGTAGTACGAGAGTTTACAGCTTGACATGGAGGCAATGGAGGAGGAAAAGTGTACCTTGGAGCGGCAAGTTAAGGTTATGGCAGCAGAACTGGCCGTCGAGAAGGCGTCTTTGAACCAAGCAGGTAAGGACAAAAGTGTCTTAGAGTCTTCATTTGCGGAGCAGCTTTCTCGTGCCATAGAGGAGATTAGGAGCCTGAAGGCTTTGTTAGACCAGAAGGAGGTGTACTCTGGCGAACTTGTTCAATTGCTCACCCAAACCCAAGAAGACCTCCATAACTCTTCAGAGAAGGTCCAGATTCTGGAAAGATCCATCGCTCCTTTACAGGACTCTCATGATGCTGCCGTGGATGAAAGATATGAGCTAAGAGCTGAAGCTGAACAATGGGAGAAAGACTACGAGGCTCTTCAAGACAAAGTAGTCGTTGATGTTAGCTGGGCTTATTCGGATGCCCGTCTTGACACATTGACGAAAATGGGCCAAGAGGATTTTGACTTGGAGGCCAAAATTGCTAAAACCAGAGAGACGATTGAGAAGTCTCAGCAAAGTCAGAATTTCTCTTCACTTGAGGCTGAGGTCCCTGCTGCTCGTGTCTCTCCATCTCAAGCCGATCCTCCTGCCAGTGAAGACAACCCCCCATCTAGTGAAAAAGTTTAAAGAAATTGGTTCTTTTTTTTTTATTTGCAATAATTGGTGGTTACCCCCGGTCCCATTGGGGGTAAAGTTCGGTCCTTTGTAAGTCCCCAACTGACAACTTAAGGGAAACTTTTGTATAAACAGATTAGGCTTAGACTAAGTTAATATTTAGTTTTTTGCCACTGTATATTAATAGTAATATCGGCATGGCTCTCGATTCCTTTGAGTTTTTGTTTTCACTCTTAAATCTTTGCAGGCTTTCTTTTTGAGGTATTTGGTTTACCTCTGAGTTTTTGACGTTGAATTTTAAAAAATGCTTAGATTTTTCGTACCTTTTCGTAATAGGCACGATTTATAAAAGAGGGCCCTTTTTTGATCGACACTTAAGGAAGAAAACGTCTCAACTTCATAATAGTGTAAATGTACAAAAGAGAGATAGGAATTTCACATTTTTTTGTTTGACAATGTTTTTAAGAAAGTCTTTGTATTGTTTTGAACTTTCGCAACATTTTACATGTGTTTGTGTATCATCCATAACTCCTTTGCAACTATTTTTCTTACAACAGATTTGGTATAAACTTGTAATCGTAACTGTTTTTCTTTTGTAACAGCTTTTACGAATTAATACAAAGGTATAATTGTTTTCATTTATAACAGTTTTTTGAATAAATATACAAGGATAATGCTTTTCTCATCCGCAACTGTTTTTATTTACAACAGTTTTTGAATAAGTACAAGGATGTTGCTTCATCCGTAACTGTTTTCATTTTCAATATTTTTTGACTAAGTACAAGGATGTGCATTTTTATCCGTATCTAATATTCTGCCCTTAACCTAAACATTCGTTTACATTTATGAATATGTTTTTTTGAAGGTATTTGAATCAGGCTTTGTGTTTTTTGTCTTTGGCTCTTTGATTTTGCTCATAGTACTTCACTTGTTGGGAAGATGGATCTTCAGGCTTGAGCTTTGACTTTTTGATAGTCTTCTTTGTCTTCCATACTGTATAGTCCCCAAGTGTTTGAGCTTTGAAGAATGAAATCTCGAGCACTTGAATATTCCTTCCTTGTAGTCCTTTTCCTAAAAAGTAAGAACATACGGGACTCGAAGGTATATAGTTTAGATGATGACTGCTTAACCCTTTAAAAACGTCCATCAGAAAGTTATAAACCTAGACCGGGAAATTCAGTTACTTCCTCGTGTCTATGCAGGTCCAATATCATCATCTGGTGATGGGTTAGCTTTTTGCCTATCATCTAAAATGGTTAGTATAACTTTAACTGTACAAAAGTAAAATCGAACGTAATGATACCTGACAGGGGGATTCCCTTTAGTTCAGAAGTAATACTTCTTCAAATGAACAGCATTCCAACTGGTTGGTAAGATTTTGTCGTCCATAGTTTCCAGCTCGTAAGTGCATTTTCCAGCAATGCCACGGACTTTGTAGGGCCCTTCCCAGTTTGGATTTAGTTTTCCTGCACTAGCTTCCTTTGTTGATTGGAAGACTTTTTTAAGAATGAAGTCCCCAATTTTGAAATATCTGAGGTGAGATTTTATGTTGTAATATCGCTCTATAATTTGTTTTTGGGCTGCCATATGTATTACTGCAGCTTCTCTTCTTTGCTCGAGAAAATCCAGATTTGTCCTTAACTCGTCTTTGTTTGTTTCTTCCGTTGTCGTTGTGAATCTCGTGCTTGGTTCGCCGATTTCCACTAGTATTAATGCTTCTGAACCGTAGACAAGCGTGAATGGAGTTTCTCCCTGTGGCTACTTTTGCAGTAGTTCTGTAAGCCCATAATACTGCCGGTAGCTCGTCAGACCAGCTTCCCTTGGCTTTTTCCAACCGTTTCTTTAAGTTTTTGACAAAACTTTGTTTGTTGACTCAGTTTTCCCATTAGCCACGGGTGATATGGTGATGAAGTGATTTGCTTGATTTTCCAGCTTTCGAAAAATTCTGTAATTTGTGAGCCTATGAATTGTGGGCCATTGTCAAATACAATATCCTTTGGTATTCCATTGCGACATATTATGTGTCGCCATATGAAGCTTTTCACTTCTTTCTCTTCACCTGTTTAAAAGCGTCTGCCTCCACCCATTTTGTGAAATAATCAGTTAATACGAGTAAGAACCGTACCTTTCCTTTAGCTGGGGGCAGGGGTCCCACTATATCCATGCCCCATTTCATGAATGGCCATGGTGACACCACTGGGTGGAGTAATTCTGCTTTCCGGTGCATATTGCTGGCATATCGCTGACATTTGTCGCATTTAGCTACGAAGCTCTTAACATCTTCCTCCATTTTAGGCCAATAGTACCCTGCTCTGATTAGTGTTTTGACTAAGGATCTTGCTCCTTCATGGTTTCCGCAGTGTCCTTTGTGTACTTCCTTCATCATTTACTCCGTTTGATTGGGTCCAAGGCACTTTTCTAGGGGACCTCCAAACATTTTACGGAATAAAGTTTCACAAACTAGGCAGTACCGTGCAGCTTTCTAGCGAAGTGCTTGAGCTGCTTTTCTATCTTCAGGCATGGTGCCATTCTGCAAAAGGTTTACAATTTTGTTTCTCCAATCCCAGGTTAAATTGTTAAATGTTACCTCATTTTTGTCCTGGTCGATTTCTAAATGAATTGCATTGTCTTTATTTGTTACGTCGGCAACTGCTGCGAGGTTAGCTAATGCATCCGCTTCTGCATTTTCCTTTCTGGGTATTTGCGTAACTTTCCATGACTGGAACTTCCTTGCTAGGTCTTGTGCCTTTTCCAGATATTGTTGCATTCGAGCCTCTCTTGCGATATAAGTCCCCTGCATCTAGTTTACCACTAGTTGAGAGTCACTTTTGATCACGATTTGCTCAATTGAGAGTTCTCGTGCCAGTTCAAGCCTTGCAATTACAGCTTCGCACTCTGCTTCATTGTTAGTTATGGGATACCATTTAATGGCTTGTCGTATCTTTTCACCCGCATGTGATATTAAAATAATTCCTAAGCCGGCTCCTTTTATGTTAGAAGAGCCGTCAGTAAATAGGGTCTAAATTCCTGGATTAACCTCGTTGAAGAGTTGTAACTCTTTTTCCACTTCAGGGATTATGCTAGTATTAAAATCAGTGACGAAATCAGCTAAAATCTTAGACTTTATTACAGTCCTAGGCTGATATATTATGTCATGTTCGCTTAATTCTATTGCCCATTTAGCTAATCTCCCTGATAACTCTTGTTTATGCAAAATATTTCTTAGTGGATACGAGGTCACAACAATGATTGGGTGACATTGAAAGTATAGTCTCAACTTTCTAGCTGCCATGATTAGAGCTAAGGCTAATTTTTCTAGATGAGGATATCTAGTTTCAGTATCTAATAAAGACTTGCTTACATAATAAATCGGAGATTGCTTACCTCTGTCTTCTCTTACCAGTATTGCACTTATGACAATTTCTGCTACGGCAAGATAGACATACAGTCTCTACCCCCTCTTTTGGTTTAGACAGTAGCGGGGGTTTTGATAGATAGGCCTTCAGATCTTTGAGATCCTGTTGGCATTCTTCAGTCCATTCGAACTGATTCTGCTTCTTGAGAACTGAAAGGAATTTAAAACTCTTCTCCGAAGACTTGGAGATAAATCTTCCTAAGGCTGCAATTCTTCCTGTTAGTTTTTGAACTTCTTTTTTGCTCGTAAGTATATCAGGTATTTCATCAATAGCTTTAATCTGAGCGGGGTTTACTTCTATACCCCTATTTGATACAAGGAAACCCAAAAACTTACCTGATTCAACGCCAAAGGCGCATTTTTCTGGATTTAGTTTCATGTTATACCTGCGCAGGATTTCGAAGGTGATTGAAAGATGATGGAAATGATCTTCCGCTTGAGTTGATTTTACCAGCATGTCATCAATGTATACTTCCATTGTTTTCCCCAGATGTTCCTGGAACATCTTGGTCACTAGCCTTTGATACGTGGCTCCAACATTTTTCAGGCCAAAAGGCATGACTTTGTAACAATAAGTCCCCCTGTTTGTAATAAAGGAAGTTTTTTCCTCATCTGAGGGATCCATTTTTATCTGATTATAACCAGAATATGTATCTAGAAAGCTCAAAAATCCATGACCTCTTCATCGATCACTTGGTTCTTGAATGGTCCTTGCTTTCTTTTCTTTTGCTTGACAGGCACGAAGGATGGATCTTCATTTAGTTTATGAGTCATCATTTGCGGAGGTATACCTATCATATCTAAATGGGACCAAGCGAAACAATCTGAATTAGCTTTTAAATATTCAATTAACTTACCTCTTATTGTAGGGCTTAGCCTCGTGCCTATATGAACTTTTCGCTCAGGCTTCTGCTCAAACAGTGGGATAGCTTCGAGCTCCTCAATAGTTGTTCTAATATGCTCGTCTTCTTTTGGCTCGTGAATGACATCGGGTCTGGAATCCATTTCTGTATGTGTTGATGTTGCCTTTGTGGTGATTTGGTTAACCTTCTCATGGTTTCCTTCTTCCGTACTGATCACGCTCAACTATGTCTAATAAAAGACTAAACGGGCGTTGCAAATATAATCAGGGGTATTATGCCCAGAGTCGATCCCACAGGGAATTTACGTATCAATCAAGTCTTTAGAATAC